>CM056608.1:33697381-33742381 GCA_029721355.1 Tegillarca granosa | reverse complement strand
TAATAATCAGAATCCTACACAATGTTACTTTATAGCAGTAAAGGGAATTTTTAAGGTGACCCCTGCATTATGTGGTCTTAACCTCAAAATGCTTGCTTATTCTATTAAAAGGAGATAATTACAATTACATGTCCAACACAACTAATGGTTCCCGAAGCTGTATATGGATACAGATGCATGTCAGTGTTCGGAATCGACAAAGTCAGCAGCTAAAACAAGATTGAAACATAATCATCTAAAGTCTTTCTTGAAATAATAGATGGTCAATATGAAAAAAATGACAAAAAGGCATTTTATGATTTATGTCCTAGATGTCACTTTTGTAGCGCGTTTGATAGAGCACTCGCCTATGGTGCGAAAGGTCCCGGGTTCAATCCCCGGTACGACCATGCATTTTTCATCTTCCTGTTATACATGCAGACTTTAAGCCTAATTTTCTAGAGCACTTTGTCTCACATTAAGCATGTTTGTTTTGTTGATAGATGTATGTACTTATATGAAAAACAAATTGTTTGCAAATTAAGTTTAGTAAGTTAATAAGTTGTAGTACATTTGAATCTTTGGGATTTTGGTGAATCATGTACATTTATATGAAACTTTATGTATGACAATGAAAATATAACAATAAACATCATGACATGTTTAAAATGAATTGGAGACTTGGGTGTGTGGTATCATAGCATTTCAGAGTTGTTGTTAGCTACCATTAAACATAACACTGTGAATAATCAAAATGCATCAACAAGTAAGTTGAGAATAAAATGTAGTTCATCATTTTTGTACATGAGTAGAAAATCTGTCTGCCTCCTAAATTGAAAATCAAGGGACATCATCTCTCCAAATTTTTTAATCCTAGATGAATCCTGGCTGTGAATCACCTGGCCAAAGTGAGTGTCTACCGTTTCGTGTGAAAGGCAACTTGCACGTGACGGTATTGAATTCTTCACATTTAAGTCACTATCTGCTATAGATCTATCATGTTTCTACAACACAGCACGATGTGTGACGCTGGCATGAATTTGGAAATGGGGTTTAAGTTCAAACACGGCCATTACAAAACATAACCAACTAAAACGCAATCAACTTTAACCAACTTCGGATCAATATACACGAAGACGTTTAGTTTTTTGCAAACATTCGCAATTTAAATTTAAATTAAGTCCTTTCTAGAAATTACATTCTCTTTTGCAAGACTCCTTAGGGTGTTGGCCCACTGGTAAGTCACTGAAAATGCAAGAAAAATCACGATCCGTGAGATTCATTTTCTAAAATCTCATTCCTATTGGCTGTAAATGAACGGAATCCTCTAACGGGTTGTCAATGTTTAACGATGATTATTATGAGCTTGGGGCATGCACACGGATGTACGTGTATTCTAATGAATCGAAGGTGAAATCTAACAGATTTTATTAATTATCCGTCAATAATATCCAAATGTAATCGCAGTGGTGTTATGTATCCTTAAGTCACAAATGACAAATTCAACGAAGTTTTCGTATTTATTTTAGTACAGCGCCGTATTTATTTTTTCCTAGGAAAACTTAATGCAGCTTTAAGCTATTAAACAATTTAAGGTGTAATTTGAAGACTGTTTTAAGTCCATAAAAATATCTTATTTAACATTGTCAAAATGTTTATTCGAAAAATTGACAAATTTAAGTTCAGGACAAAGTTCAGAAAAATTTTAGAAAACCATTATATAATGTCGGCTCGGGAGATAAAGTTTCCTCGGGGACACAATCCTCCATATTTCCCCCAACCAAGGACACTATTTATTTTATTTTACCGAACAAAAAGCTATTTCGTTTACCTTTTATTCCGTCAAAGCCTGTTTAAGATGCGTAAAATTGCATATACTAAAGAACTGTAGAAGACACTGGTCTATAGATGACGTAATCTTAAGTAGGATTACTCGGTAGTTTCCGTAATGAACATTCGTAAATTTCTGTGTTTAGCGGTGAACATTGCAATATCCCATGACAATGTTGACCGCTGCATTAAACACTCTGAATTATTTCAAACCACGTGATTAGAAATTGACCCATTATATTATAGTGTAAGAATTTTCCGTGAGGTATAATAATTTGAAACTGGAACCAGCCTACTACAGACTACCAATTTCTAGAATACTAAATGATATGCGTTTTTTTTGTTTTTTTTTTTTTGAAAAATTGCAAGTTTAAAGTTTTTATCTAAACAACTGCAGGAAACGCATTTCCAGACGCTATAGCCTTTTATATGCTTTTTCAGACTACTGAAAGTTACGCATTTCATTCAGCCTGCTGAAAGACACGCATTTCATTTGGCCTACTGAAAGATACGCATATCAAGACTAGAGTAGAGAAGCGCATTCCCACTGCTGGAGATTAAGCAAATCCAGACTATTTAATGATTTGTATTTTCAGACTGATGCGTACACAATAAATAGATCCGTTTTTTCTTCTGGCATACCGATTCCCCCATCATCCCAAAAACTCACAGCTTTGATGGAGTGATAAAATCTTAAAACACCATTATTTGCCCTCCTGAATATTAAGCTTTGGATCTCTTCATAAGGGGATATAAGCATTGCAAGACGAGTGAAAGCTGTGTAAATCGTGACTTCTGAAGTGTACGCATTCCAAGACTAATGAAAGATGCGTATTTTAGATTACTGAGCGTGCGAACTTCAAGACTACTAGAGGGTACGCGTTTCCAAAGCTATGCACAAACAATAAAATGTTATTTTATTTCTATTTTTTAAAATTAATTAATTTTATTTTTTATCTATATCACTTCCCGGGACTATTGCTATGACAATACATATAACTAAAATTTTATTTACGAGAGCCATTTTTTTATCTTTCAAAATTTTATTCGGATCTTTTCAACAAATATAGCATAATTTTTTTAAAGTAGCACTGTATAGTGTAATATAACATCTTTCAATCAAAAATAAGTTTGATACTTTCCCATTATTCTTTTGTTTTTTCCTGTTTTGTCGAAGGTACTAAATAGAGTAAATATAATTCCAAATTTTTGTAATATTTGATTGACCCAGTTGCTTCTGAGATTGATGGAATTTTTTTTTGTATTTACAAGAGTAGATATACTTTTTGATAATTAAAAAACACAAGTTAACAATACTTAAGGGTTCGTCTTTTAAGCCAAATAAGAAAGTTTTAATGTTTTTTATCTACTACTTTCTGATATTTCTTATTTAACGTATCTAAAAAAGCATATCATATATTTTTAACATAAAAACAATCGTAAAACAGATGCTGAATAGACTCCTTAGTTTCAAAACAAAATGTACAAAGTTGACTTTCACATAAATTACACCTATATATTTGCTATTTGTATATAATATATTGTGGTTTATTTTAAATTGTACCGATTGTAATATGGTGTCGTCAGTCAACATAAATGGGGATTTAAATATGTTTTCCCAGTTTTTGAGTCCTACGTTGAGTTTCCCTCCCATTTATTTTGTACTACAACAGAATTTTGCAATATCTTTTCCAGAAAAAGCTTATAGAACCGTCTACTGGTATTGATATTACTTTTTAAGTCTGCTATATGGTTATTTTTTACACTTTCCAACCGATTTATTAATCGTATTCTGTTTTTCCATGTTTGTGGAATAGCATGTTTTCAGCTTTAAAATTTAAGATAATTTAGATGGACATCATATTTTTTGTTTATTTCGGTACAATCCAATATAACACCAGAGTCATCAAAAATGACATTTAAAAAGAATACCCCTTTTTCACATAATTTTTTCATAAACACAAATTTAGAGTTAATACATATATTTTGGTTAAACCACAGTGGCAGTGAGAGGATATCTGAAAGGGCTGTGATGATTTCTTTTTGTATCGAAGACCAGTTTAAAAAGACATCTTTCCAGAAGCTATTTAGATGTTTTGTATTCTCTTTAACACCAGAACTGTTAAGAAGAAGAACTTTGTATCAACCAAATTTTTCGACCATATCTAAAAGAAGTATTTTCCATGCGGAATGATTTTGTGGGTCTACAAACTTTTTTAGCCAAGATATTTTAAGCGAACTGTAGAAAGATTGAATATTTGGTACATTAAGTCCCCCATTTTGTTTCTCATTATATAAAATATTACGTTTGATTTTGTCCATTTCCCCATTCCAAATGAAGTTAAATATCATACTTTGTATTTTTTTTTCTGACAAGGTTTGGTGGATTTGGAAGAGATGTAAAAATTGGAGAGCCAAATTTTATTAATAATAAATAATCAGATCCGGTCCCATATTAAAAAAAAAATAAACGTAATATAGGTTTCAACTGCATAAAACGTAAAACGCGAATTAAATTTTAGGTTATACACCTTATTATTAGATTTGCAAAATTGAAAACTAGCAAATGTTGAGACAACTAAATAAATAAGTCAACAATACTGCTACATATCAATAATAAATGTCTTTTCTTGAAAAAAATATAAACGTTCACTTATTCTATAATTCATCTCGTTTACTTTTTTTAGCTTTATTAATAATTTCTGGTACATCTTTCCGGAAAAATTCCATTCTGTCAGAGAATACGTCATTTCCGGATGATATTTGTAAGTCCAGTTGCTGGTATGCCTTTGAACTTCCGTAATCTTCCCACACTGGCAGAGATTCACCATTTGGATTCCTGTTAAATACAAGTAACTCTGATGGTTAAAAGCGAAGACAGACAAAGACACATCAAACATTGAGACTTAAAGTGAAAACAGTCTACTCAGAATTATTTGACATCACTTACATACCCCAGATTCTCCATTATCTCTGACATTTTTGAGTATTAGTAGAAAAGAACTCTCTGTAAGTGCTAAAACATGTATAGACAGGAAAGACAGTTGATAATGTAAACCAAGTAGCTTACAGGCTCCGGTTTACTTTAAAAAACAACAGTACAGAAATCTAACACACCGCGCGCGCGTGTGTGAGTCTGTGTGTGTGTGTGTGTGTGTGTGTGTAAAAACTGAAAATATAGGTTCTATAAGTCTAGTGGGTCTTAAACAACATTTTGCATTTTCGGCTTTAAGTTTTTAAGTGATTTTAGTGAATTTGAAATAATATTTGAAAGCATTATAGTACAACCCATATTTGGCAAAATTGGTCCAATACTTAATCATTCTATCTGCCAATCGATAATCCTCATCAGTTACATTAAATTTGACGGACATTTCTCCTAATCCAAATAAGTATATCAGTTCTGTGCCATGTCCTGACATCTTAAACCAAGGTGGTAATTCCATTCCAACAACATGGGAAAAATACTTCTAAAAATATTTGCGCCGGTAGCTTCTACAAATGGATTTAAAACTTGCATATTTTTACTAACCTGAGTGAATAAACATCGCGGATCGATTCATTAATGTTTCTGGTAAGGCAATATATAATGAGATCGTTCAGACACACGTAAATCCTGTGATTATGAGAAATTTATAACCTGCATGTAGGTCAATGTAATTTCACCTGTTTTTATATAGGATGGCATCATGGCTCCGAAACGGCAACATCAGTATTATAAAAAAGCCGTTCGGAGCCATGTATTTCAGGTCTAAAGAAGTGAGATACCTTGTCTTTTTTATGATGTGATATGGTCGATTTTTTTGACTTTCTTAAAACGGATCGTACTCGGGTAAAAAGTGTTGTATTATAGTTGATACATCACCAGGAAATATTTAAAAGTAAAAAAAGTCGAGATAATTTTATTGATTGTCCAGAAATACCAGGACGACTGGGGGGGGGGCGTTACCCGTCCCCAAGTACCTGTGCACAGTACAGGTATCGATAGCAAGGTGTTTGTTAATACGCACCAACAGTTATACAATAAAGCACGGAAGATATAAATCTGTAATCTTCTCATAGTAATAATTTGATATTAATAAATATACACATATATTTGTGTGTGTTGTGTGTGTGCGTGTGTGTGTAAACAATACGATATCCCTACTGGTTCTAAAACAATGCGATATATATTCCTAACGACTTGTCAACAATGCGATACCATGAAATCACCTGTTTGTGTGTTAGTTTATTTATATAAAATTTTTAATCTAATTTAATATCAAATGATTGCTACAGAAAAGATTACAGATTTATATCCCCCGTGCTTTATTGTATAACTGTTGGTGCGTAACACCTTGCTATCGATACCTGTACTGTGATGTTATAAACATATATCCGACGTTTGATTCTGCATTCTACTCAAAGATTTCCGCGAGTATTTCTTTACCGGAGAGTAAAACACCAATAGTAGTTATAATCTATCATAAAAAACGGCAATCTTTTTATTTTTTTATTTTTCTTACCTTCCGCCTCGTATCCAACAATGTCTGTATATCCACGCCACCCTTGTCTAAATCATTATATAGCTCACAAACATCCTATTTCTTCACCCCATTCTCATTGATTGAGTACACCTAATTTCATTCAATTTTTTTCCTTGCTTTATATGGTGCTGACAAGACGTATACTGTATATGGTTTGTTGTTATACAAAAGCATATCACGGTTATTTATATCTCTCTATATAGGTCGTGTATAATCTGATGACAAAATATATAAATCAGTGTAAATGAGTATAAATGTTTAATATACAAATAAAGTGCATGAATATATAAATATATATCTGACGTGAACACGCGGAAGTGTTTTCGAATTTCAAGATGACTATTATAATTTAAACATTACACATCTTCATCCCAGCGTTTTTACCTGCTTTACACATTAAAAATGCATATTTTCCTTCTTTTTGCCCTTGTACAAAGCTATTAGGAAGGGGCGGGGGGGGGGGGGGGTCGTGAAACGACGTTCAGCGCACAACGGGTTACGGTAGTACGGTAAAAGATTGTACATGTATTTTATAATCCAAGATATTTAAAAAAAAAAATTAAAATGGTTCCAGCATAT
The DNA here is from genome assembly GCA_029721355.1 of Tegillarca granosa. Classification (NCBI taxonomy): domain Eukaryota; kingdom Metazoa; phylum Mollusca; class Bivalvia; order Arcoida; family Arcidae; genus Tegillarca; species Tegillarca granosa. The sequence continues at coordinate 33,735,467 of CM056608.1, read as the reverse complement.
AAACAACGGTCAAAACTTACAGAGAAAAATGTATTTTATTTCAAATGCATTTCTGAATATTCTTATTATTAATTTATTTATATAGACCACCCGTCTTATTTATATTGTTATCTTAAAGAGTTGATAATCTTAGGTGAAAAAAAAAACTTAGGACAGACATGTCGACTTCATATGTATAGACTGTTGAGGAAAAGAGTATTGGGAATGGCTAATGGTGTTTAACGCCTCGATTAATATCGGTAGTCTTTATCTTATATTGAGGCAGTCAGTTCTGGGATGGTGGGGAAAACGGAGAGTTACCTCACTTTGGCAAGCGAAGTGACAAACTGCCTCATACTAGGAGCTGTCGGAGCGGGATTCGAAACAAGGCGATTAGCGAAGATGCAATTTATTAGTGCGCAGTAGAGGTCCTTTTGTTAAAGAAGAGCAAGGGACCAAATATTTTTAAAAACCGATCTTGCTATTTTCACGCCTCGCGCCTGAACCAGAAATGAGTCCCAGTATTCCATGACTTTTGTAGAAACAGCCCAGTATCTATGATGCATTTCAGAAATAATTATTGATTATATTTAAAATCGGAATGAAATCGTGATTATAACGTCAACATAAAAATCTTTTTACATCTCCTACACATTATTTTGGTTTGCACCGAGTTTTCAGTGCAATTTGCAACAATGTATAAATCTTTCAGTCCACAAATTATCGTAAAAAACATGGATAATTGTTACCAAATACATTGCCAGATAAGAAAACTTCAAGCTTTTAATTGGTTTTTATACCAAATTTAAATGTTAAGTTTATCGATAATGATTTGACTCCATGACAACAAGCTATACTATATGTACAGACGGGAAACGGAAGATGACGTCTGTTGTTGTGTAATTACAATAAAAAATGTTTATTAGAAAATCTGGTACAATGACAATTAATGATAAAATAAAACATGATGATTTATATCATAATTAGTATACGTAAAAGGTCGGATTACAAAGATCTGAATTCCAAAGGGGAGAATGCATGCTCTATAATGTATGCTCTTGTGCATAGGTTATATTTGACGATCCTAAGAAATTGTAAAAACATTTTCTATTGGGCGAGCTTGGCCTTGCTTTCTGCTAAAATACGTGTACATGCGTTTTCGAAAGGTCAAGTTTAGTTTCGTAAATTTTAAGAATGTTTACATTTGCCGTATTTTACTGGTCGTTTTCCGTTTAGCAAGAGGCTCTTCCATTAAACGATATTTTCCCACCTTTATTTTTGACCAATCAGACTAAAGACATCAACTTTACGTTTGTTATTCGATTGGTAAGTTGTTCTCAACTCGACCTTCGTGAACAACAGTGTTTTTAGAAGTGAAAAGTGTGTTGGGCACTTTACCAATCGAATGACAAATACAAAACTATATTCTGTGATCCGATTGGTCACAAACAAAGGTGGAAAAATTTCGGTTAATGGAAGAGCTATTTGCTCGACGGAAAACAATCAGTCGAATACGGCTAATGATTAATCTGGTTAATCTTAAGAAAAGTGCGTTCTTTCTAGCAGAAAGCTTAGCTTTGTTATTCTAAAGAAAACGTAAGAACAATGCTTCTTGCTGAAAACTTAGCTTGGTCAATCTAAAAAAAAAACACACGTACGTTGTTTCTAACTGAAAGGTTTTCTTTGATATTCCATAAGAATGTGAACACAAGTTTTCTTATATTATGCACAAATTTAAGAAGTACAAATCACGTGGTTTTTTATTGTAATTTCTCTGCTAATATAATTGGACGCTATTTTCAAAAGCAAACCAATCAAATTGTTGTTTTGAAAGTGTGATAAAGATAAAGGTCAGCAGTATTCCCCTTAACTGGTCTTCAGTCCATCGCGAGGTTACCCCCGGGATATTTGACTAGTACCCTTTTTTGGCAGCCTGAGGGATAGTACAAATGCGAAATTAAACAAAAGGCTTAAATATATACCGACTGGGACTCGAACCCATGACCCGTGAATTAATCGTGAAAGGTACAACACGTACCTTTGTGGTTGAATATATGTATACTGCTGGAACAGAAACAAGCACCGACCTGATGAGTCTATATAGGTTTGGTATACATTTATGGAACGCCATAATGCCTCATATGATAAATAATGGTATATGAATTCATTTTATCATGATATTATTTGCTTTCATCGCTAAATGTTTTGGTTTTACCATTTTGTATTTTAGTTTTCTCATTTAATTATATGGTTTTACCATTACATTATTTGATCTGATCATTATATGATTGAATTTTGCCATTGTTTTCACTTCATCATTATATGGTTTGGTTTTACCATTATATGATTTGGTTTATCATTATATGATTTAGTTTTATCATTATATGATTTAGTTTTATGATTATGTGATTTGGTTTTATCATTATATGATTTGGTTTTATCATTATATGATTTGGTTTTATCATTATATGATTTGGTTTTATCATTTTATTATTTGGTTTTATCATTTTATTATTTGGTTTTATCATTAAATGATTTGGTTTTATCATTATATGATTTGGTTTTATCATTATATGATTTGGTTTTATCATTTTATTATTTGGTTTTATCATTAAATGATTTGGTTCTATCATTATATGATTTGGTTCTATCATTATATGATTTGGTTTTATCATTATATGATTTGATTTTATCATTTTATTATTTGGTTTTATTATTTTATTATTTGGTTTTATCATTATATGATTTGGTTTTATCATTATATGATTTGGTTTTATTATTTTATTATTTGGTTTTATCATTATATGATTTGGTTTTATTTTTTAATATTGGTTTTATCATTATTTTTTATTTGGTTTTATCGTTATATGATTCGGTTTTATCATTATATGATTTGGTTTTATCATTTTATTTTTTGGTTTTATCATTATATGATTTGGTTTTATCATTATATGATTTGGCTTTATCATTTTATTATTTGGTTTTATCATTATATGATTTGGTTTTATCATTATATATTTGGTTTTATCATTATATTATTTGGTTTTACCATTATATGACTTAGTTTATCATTATATGATTTGGTTTTACCATTATATGATTTGGTTTTATCATTATATGATTTGGTTTTATCATTATATGATTTGGTTTTATCATTATATGATTTGGTTTTATGATTATATGATTTGGTTTTATCATTAAATGATTTGGTTTTATCATTATATAATTTGGTTTTATCATAATATGGTTTGGTTTTTTCATAATATGGTTTGGTTTTATCATTATATGGTTTGGTTTTATCATTATATGATTTGGTTTTACTATTATATGATTTTGTTTTATCATTAAATGATTTGGTTTTATCATAATATGGTTTGGTTTTTTCATTATATGATTTGGTATTTCCATTATTTGGTTTTATTATAAGATTTGGTTTTTTCATTATTTTTGATTTGGTTTTATCATAATATTATTTGGTTTTATCATTATATGATTTCGTTTTACCATTTTATGATTTGGTTTTATCATTATTTTTTATTTGGTTTTATCATTATATAATTTTGTTTTGTCATTATTTGGTTTAGTTTTATCATTATATGGATTCATTTCACCATGATATGATTTGGTTTTATCATGATATGATTTGGTTTTATCATGATATGATTTGGTTTTATCATTTTATGATTTGGTTTTATCATTTTATGATTTGGTTTTATCATTATATGGTTTGGTTTTACCATTATATGATTTTTTTATCATTAAATTATTTGGTTTTATCATGATATGATTTGGTTTTATCATTATATGATTTGGTTTTATCATTATATGATTTGGTTTTATGATTATATGATTTGGTTTTATCATTAAATGATTTGGTTTTACCATTATATGATTTGGTTTTACGATTATATTTTTTCTTTCGTCATTATATGATTATTTGATAAGAATTCGCCATTATGTGGATATATTTTATTATATGCAAACACCAACGTTTAATGATAAAATTAAAATATATAATGGTAAAACCAAATCATATAATGATAAAATTAATCCATATACTATTTTTGTACCATAGAAGACAGCTGTGGCGTTCCATACCTGAAAATAGTTTAAACAAGCTTTACAAACCCTATTAGTATGATTTAACTCTAGCAATTAGAAGTCGAAAAACTCTGCACTAAAGATTCTATTTTTAGAAAATTGGAATAGAAAGATACGTTACCAAAAAAAAAAAAAAAAAATAAAAAAAAATAAAATAAAATAAATGAATAAATAAACAAACAAACAAATAAATAAATAAATAAATAAATAAATAAATAAATATATAAATAAAATTAAATAACTTTGACCTTATTTATAAACAATTTTAAAAACAACTTTATACTAAACATAACTACTAATTTCTGCATTTATTAATCATTACTGTGGGACAAATGAAGTTAACTTATGCGGTATCTTTTTATCGATTTATGTCGTACTTTTGAAGTGCATAAAAATTTCAATTTTTGTCTTTTCTACTACATGTATTATATCAAAACAACAAGGTTATATATATGGTTGTTCTCAAGGATGTCGATACGTTTTCAATTGTTTTATTCTCATTACTTTTACAAATAGTTTTGCGATATTAGCTAGGGAACATCTAGCATCTTGCTCCTGACATCACCTAGGTTTGTTAAAAATCTCAATAGGACCTACTAGTTAACCGACAATAATTAAACTTGAGATGGTAATCTTTTTTATATAAACCAATGGTTATGGTAATGATTTATTGAACAGAATTTTCTTTCTTAATTACTCTGTGATGTAGCTTTCGACATACAACGCATTCTTTGAAACGCCGCTTCTATAACACCAGAAAGTGTTTTCTTACTCTAAAACACTGTTCTCATACTTCATAAGCACGTTCTTTCCTTTTTCAAAATAGATATTTCGTATTTATTTCTTAGAAACAACATTTTTTGTAATATCCGCTAGTTTGATTTTCCCCATACCCAAACATTAACAAAAAGATCATCTGGGACCCCATAACTATGTTATGTCTTAAAAACTACCGTATTTGTCTCTGCTTAACAACTAACGTTATTCTATATCTTTAAGTCATAAATTGCTACATCATGCGCAGAATTTTGAATTTTTACAAAAAGAAATATTACAAATTCTGCACATGACAGCTACAACCCTTATTAAAACAAGCTTTTGTCCATAATCGGCATTAACTACACTTCTTTAATGCCGCTGGTTTAACTTTTCCCAAACCGGCATAAGCAAATAAAATATCAGTTATCCAATCCGGTATTGTCCATAAGATCGGATAGATTATGTTTGCATCTATCCCGACTAAGTATCTAGTTTTAGGATATCTTGCCGTTAAGGCGTGGTGGTAGGCGTTTACTACTTTGTATGTATCTTTAGAAGCTACTTTAACCGCCACTTCTGTAAACAAATCAGCAACTACAATAAATAAATAAATAAATAAATAAATAAATAAATAAATAAATAAATAAATAAATAAATATTTTAATAGGAAATATTTTTTTCCATCTTGTGTCTCTTCCATCTTTTTTCGTCGGAAATCGGTAGATCATGTGATATCATTATCTCCGATAAACTATTCCATATTATTCCGAAAAAAGATTGCATTTAAAAGAAATTATATACCCTACAAGTTATCAAGGCAATTAACATTTAAACATATTTTAATAAACAGCTGGGCCTGGAGCGTATGATACGCCCACTTCTTTTTTAATGTCTTAAACAACTTGACATTTAGCTGAAACATATTTTTTTAAAACAAAAGTAGCAAATTTATTTCTCGATGTTATTCACAAACATTTTTGATTATAGGACAAATATAATATAACACAAAAGTTTCATAAAAAAAGTTCAAATGATTTTTGAGCTACAACATGCAAAAAAAAAAATGCCTAAAATTTGACAATTAAAGGCCAATAACTCTACAACAAGAAAACATATGAATCTCAAAAATGAAAGGGAGCTCTCTGCCATGGGTACCAATATAACATAAAAGTTTCATTCAAATTGTTCAAAGCATTTTTGAGTTATTATACAACATGCAAAAAATGCCTTAAATATGACAATTAAAGTCCCATAACTCCGCAGTGACAAAAAAAGGGAATCTCAAAAATAAAAGGAAGCTCTCTGCCATAGGTGTCTGGGGACAGAAACCTGTATATTTATTTTTAGTGATAGGTGGGTTTTTTTAAGGTTGAAATAAAGAGTTTTAAGCTGCAGAATCCTAATACTTGGTTCTCACATTAATTTAAAAAAATAATAATATCTAGAAATATGCAGGTTCCTGTCCCCAGACACCTATGCCTTCTGCCTTAAATACAAACATTTCACAAAAGTTTCATTAAAATTGCTCAAAGCATTCTTGAGTTAGTGTACGACGTGTGGACATACGGACGGACGGACGGACTGCACCATACCATAATACGGCCCGTCATAGACGGGAGTATAAAAAATGCTGCTGCATGGTACGGCTGCTGGTACCTTTTGCATGAAGGCTGCAGGTTACATCTCGAGTGACTACTAGTAACAGATGTGCTTGTGCGACTTAATAACGAAATATTATTGACTAGAACCCATTGAATACACCTACTAAGCTCAAACAAAGACATAATATCATCTACTGTGTCGTAACATCCGCGCTAAAATTGTTCGCGAGAAGCAATATTCCATTTTTCCGTTTTTACATATTCCGCATCAATTATAGTAATAGTAAATTCTCCAAATGTAATCTTCGCAAAATTTGTTTCGCGTTTCGTTACTTTCGCGAATTTTACATACACTTGAACAACAACAACAACAACAAATTTTTACCTTCGTCTACATAGTCAGGTCCATAAAACTCCTGTTCCTCTTTTGTGCCTTTATCCATAACGGTTTGAAATTTAGTTCTAAGATTTGCTTTTGTCATTCGAGTTATTAAAGGCGTGGCGAACGAACCCGGTTCTATGATATGTACTGTTACCCCTTGGTTGTATAACTCCCGTCTGTGAAATATCAAAATAAAGGTTATTCATTTATTCATTCATTCATTCATTCGTTTGTTAGTTCATTCATTATATGTTTATACAACGAAGCAAACTGCATAGAAATAACTCGTTGGTCCAGGGATATTGCAAGCCTAGGCTTATCAAGGTCCTCAAAAATTTTATGGTCGTCAAAATAATATTCTTTTAAGTGAGATATAGCTATATCCAAAATTATCCTAGATATATTTGACGTCCGTTAGTCCGATGTTCATTCTCAATTTTGATTCCATGTGTGACGGGTGTAGTTACCTTAACAAGAGGTGCTTACCCTTTCTGAGTACCTAGTCCTACTTCCCTGGTTGAAGTTTACGTGTTTAACTCGAATTGCCAGTTTTCATAAATTTGATTTTGCCTTCAGTGATTTAAAGCTGCATTAAATTTTCCAAAGAAAAAATTTAAACGGTGCTAATCTAATTAATGATGTTCCTAATGAACAATGTTACATTTGGTTCAGCGATAAAAGCTCAAATAAATACAGAAATTACAGTATTTACCCAGCGAGATGCAGCATTTCGGATCTAATATTAGAACATGGTTACGTCATCAAAACCCGGGTCATTTAAGCACAACTTTCAAAACGGTGAAATATTATAAATTAAACACAGAACTTCGTTGAATTTGTCATTTGTGACTTAGTATGGGATATATAACACCATTTCAAATACATATGGATATTATTGAAGGACAATTAATGCAATCTGTCATGTTTCACCTTCGATTCTAGGGTTTTCCGTACATCCGTGCACATGCTCCAAGCTCATAAACACTGACCAACCGGTCTGATGATTCCGTTTATTTACAGTTAAAAATTGAAATTTTAAAAAATGAATGTCACGGATCGTGGTTAGAAGATATCTATTTTTTAACAAAATATATTTTTAGAAAATCAAAAAAAAATTCAGAAAATTGAAAAACTTAATGCAGCTTTAAATAAACCAATATATTCGAGTTATCTCTCTTACATCCCGTTACATTTTCCTAACTTCGCTAAATTGTGACGGCGAAAAAACAGCTTTAACTTTTGTAATGAATAAACTCTTAAAATCAAGGGAATCAGCATGCGTACCCATCTCTGACTACCCTAAACTGTTCTCCCTAAAACAACCTTATTAAAAAGTAAACTTATCATTTTTGTTGGATGCTTCAAGCCAAATAGAAGACTTCGTCATGACTAAAATATTTGACTCTAAAAAAATTGCAAATGTCGATAATTTTTTTTCTATAACTCTTTACTAAGCTAAATTTTCAGAACTCCCCATAAAGTATTGAAATTAAAAAAAATTAGTCCTAATTAAGGATGTTTGAGGATTAAGCATTAAACATGCATTAGCTGTATCTTTAAAGGGATATAAAATCTTACCGTAAGCAGTCTGAATATCCTTCAACTCCATATTTAGAAATAGTGTAACACGGATTCCCCGTTGCTAAGCGACCAGCCACACTAGATGTATTAATTATCCGCCCTTTTGACTGACGTAAAAGTGGTAAGAACTTCCGGTTCATTTCAATCATACCAAATAAATTGACGTTTAATGTTTCGATATATTGTTCTCGACCGAGTATATCACAAAACCCCATATGTCCAACTACTCCTGCGTTGTTCACAATACCCCACAGTCCTAAAATGAAAAAAAAATTGAGTTCGCCAAGTAGAAGGCGTGAATTTGCGATTTTGGGGTACAAGAACAAATTTTAGATATGTTTGGACCTCGCGATAAATGACATGATTAACTAATCCATCATTGATCATCAAACATTCACTAACTACTGATCTAAAATAGGACGTAATCTATTTAGGAAATATTTAAAAAGTTAACATGGGCGCCGATTTGTTTCACCATAACAACGTTTTGGTGGTATTTTTAGGCTGTACGCTTGATAACCTTTTTTTCTGAATTTACAATCAAACAATTCATAATAGAGAATGAAAAGCCTAGATGATAGTTAAAACATTTACCTTTCTCGTTTGGTAAAGCATTTTTCACAAACTCGTAAAAATTTGCAATATCTTCGGATTTCGTAACGTCTACCTTAGCAGTTCGGAGTCTTTCGGAAGTTGTCATATCTAGTTCTTTAACGGCCTTTTCCGTAAGACATGCAGCATACACATTAAATCCTAATTTATCGAGTTTGTAAGCTAGCTCCTGTCCGAACCCGGAATCACATCCAGTAACAATTACATATAAATCATCGTTCTTTTTGTTAATTTTTAGAGATCGTAGTATCCATATGAAAACCAAATACAAAATAACCAAAACTGTTATAACACTGAGCGTCACGTACATCTGAAAATAACAGAAATATAATAAATGTAATGCATAAAGATATAAATAATTTTAGCTCCATCAAGACTCCCTTTTGTACCCTCCACTAAATTTTTAATCTTGACGGAAATGGCCAAAAATGTCAAAATTAAGCTATGTTGAACATTCCTGTGAAAATTTTTTCTTCAATCATTTGAAGCAGAATTTAATGGGTGGACGTGGGTACAAAAAGAAAGTCTTGATACAGGACTTGCAACTGACATAAGTAATCAAAGAGAAAGTAATTGAAAATAAAACGCTGAAAACCATGATCAATGGTGAACTAGCTGGAACCATGAACAATGGTTAACTGGTGAACTAGCCGGAACCATGATCAATGGTGAACTAGCCGGAACCATGATCAATGGTGAACTAGCCGGAACCATGATCAATGGTGAACTAGCTGGATGGAACCATGATCAATGGTGAACTAGCTGGATAGAACCATGATCAATGGTGAACTAGCTGGAACCATGATCAATGGTTAACTAGCTGGATGGAACCATGATCAATGGTGAACTAGCTGGAGACATGATCAGTGGTGAACTAGATGGAACCGTGATTAATGGTGAACTAGCTGGATGTCGTATTTAGTGACATTGGCAATGTTTAGGTATTCGTGACAAAATGGTTTGTTTTCTTGCAGATCTCTAGTTTATGTATTGTGTGAGTTTTGTGAAATTTTCTAATCCCAGTTAGACTAGTCAATGCCAGCTAAGGCTAGCATCCGTTACAGACCATTCGGACCGAGCCAACTTAAAGCTTATAGCAAGGAAAACCCTTTTCTCATTTGCAGTCGATCGCGTCGGTTAGACTTCTCAAGTTTAAGACTTCCACCATTGCAACTTGCAAAACACGATCCTAACAGAACATATGATGAACTGAAATCTAACCATTCCATCTGGAATTTGAAAACAAAAGGCATGGTAACCTACACAATTGCTAATGAAACTAAAAGTACGATACAGTGTAACACAATATAAGATCTGGTAATATGAATATTGACAATAATAAAAGCTACTTATTTGGGATGCATGACAAAAAAAAAAAAACAAAAAAACAAAAAAAAAAAAAAAAAAAAAACAAAAAAAAAAAAAAAAAAAAAAAAAACAAAAAAAAAAAAAAAAAAAAAAAAAAAAAACCACATTAGTCCCTCTGTATCTTTATGTCTGCCAAGGAAGACACTTCATTTCTTGTTTGTTTCTGCCACTTCACTTTACGCTGGTGACGTCTCGATATAAGTGAACTATTCTTGACTGGGACGTAAAAACTCATTACATCAATCAAATAAGTCTGGTTTGTTATTAACACTGGACTGACAAACATCTGATATTAAAAATAAATCTTTTAGAGCTAAAACATCTACACATGACAATTAATCAATGGCGTTTGTCATCAATTCATTTTTCTTATATATTAATGTAATTAGTTTTTAATATCGCTGATGTTATCAAGATCACGTAACGTCTCAACAATGGGAATGATTTACCGTTACGTTACTAGACAAATGACCCAGGGTAAGTACTTCATGGTACTATTTCATCTTATTAATGTTTGTATTACCTTATTAATGAAAACCGCTTAATGTTGCTTGCTGATGTAAATATTTATTTATTTATTTATTTATTTATTTATTTATTCATTCATTCATTTAACAGTCAACGTAAATTTAAAGGCCCAATTAAGGAAAATGCATGTCGCTTGATGACTTCATAGAATTACAGAAATTATATGAAAATTTAACCTATATTTGTAATTGTGTAATCATAGTCACATATATATGTGTGTAATATTTAGACTATATTTAGATGCACCAGTGCATTGTATGAGCAGAGACCGCACCATAAATTTATAAAATTGCCTGAAATTTGCATGTCGCATTGATAGATACAGTTAAGAAACACATAACATTATTATTTTAAAACAAATAACGACTGAAGTGGTATTTCTTATTTTGAAATCCCGGTGGTCTTGTAGTTTAAATGGCATTTTTCCCATCCATACTGTTTTTAAACCGAGCACGGAGGGTGAAAATTAATTGTCGCAAAAAAAAAAAAAAAAAAAAAAAAAAAAAAAAAAAAAAAAAAAAAAAAAAAAAAACAAACAAACATTAACAAGCGCTATGTTACTCATGTAGATTATTCTTTAACGAAAAACATAATAAATTATTTCAAATCAAAAATAAGTAATGCTGTAATCTGTCATCTAATACACTTTTATTAAACGGTGATGACAATTCCCGGTTGTCGCCAATATAACTTGAGTTAGGCTTATCATTTCATAAAATGACTGTTGTCTTCGTTAAGGCTTTAACAAGCGTGATCGGCAGCATAGCCAACATCAACAGTATTGGCAGATTATTATTTTATTGCGAATTAGGCAATGATGTCCACTCCTAATCGATACCAAATACAAATACCATTTGTCATGATATATTCAAATTCTCTCAAGAAAGATCTCAAATTTTAACATTCGTTATATAAACATCCGTTATATTAGCATCCGTGACAATCAAAACCCTTCACAAACCCTTTTGGTTTGTACATGCAAGAAGTTTATAGTTTTATACCAATAAGTACAGAAAGGTATGTTGAGTGTCTTGAATTATTCCCCAGTTTTGCAAAAGGAGAATGCATTAGCTATACTAAAATTTATTCTATTTTGCATAATTTCAAGCCCCAGAATAGATTTAATTATGGCAAATAGTGGTAAACTTCAACGCTTAATAATGGTTTCTTTTGCAATACTGCATGCAAATGAATAATAACGGATGTTAATAAATTCGTGTCTTTTTGACAAAAGTCATTATCCTTTGCCTAATTAACAATATTAGACAGATATTTTAATAATGAATTATAATAAAAAATACAAATAGTATATTTTAGCGATTTTCTTGTTTTAATGACAGTAAAAATTGTTTATTACCTTTGGTAATGCATACTGATGCCTAAAACTCTTAATAATTTCTGTATAAGATATGGTTATGTCAAAAGAAAATATTTGCATTTAACTAGATATATGAATATTGTTCTATGCTTCCTTGTTTTAATAAAGAGTTGTCACTTTGAAATAATCTCAGACGATTCTCATTAACAAAGTTTTTAATATCAAAGATTGAAGAACCAATGCTGCAAAAATAAACAATCTTTCAGAGTCTCAAACAGCCGTAATTGAAACTGCTTTTTCATTCTGGAAACCTTTCAACATTCAGTAACAAGCAAAGTCATTTCTTTGAGCAAAAATAAGCTGTTGGTCAGTTCATTGTTACCTGATTAAACATCCATTTACCTTTAAAAACGTCAAAAGCTTAGCTTTAAAAAAGTAGAGACCTATTATTGTCATAAATTTCATCTGTTACTTAGCCGTCTGTTAACTAAAAGGATTTTTGCGTCCCAATTAAGAACAATTCACTATCAGAATGTCACTAGCTTAAACCTGATCTCCCAAATAAGGAACGAGCACTCTACACATTGAACTAAGGTAGTGGTACTTGGTCCTAATGGTGCATTAAACACACTGTGGATCAAATTATACGTTTTTCTGTTAGGGGCATAATGTACATTTTTCAGGTCTGTTGGTATTTTTGTCTTTTAAAAGAATTCACATTCATATAACTGTCTTGTTAGCAATTAATGTGTTAAATTTTGTATGCTTACGTAAGTACATTTGTTGAGTTCTTTATAATTGAAGAGATGTATCTGTTCAATTATAAAGAACTCATCAAATGCACTTACGTAAACATTCGTTGGGTTTAGAGAATAATAGAGATTCAGTAATGTCATTTACTTCCGCAACTTTTATAAAAGCATAAATTTTCAGTTGAAACTGGCAGAGTCGATGTTTGTCGCAATATTTGAGTTGCTTGCAAATGCCTTTTTTATTTTTAATTATTTATCTATTTTATTAATTTATTTATTTTACATTTTTATGCCAAAAACTTTGTTAAATGTGTAAGTTCAAATCATCTTTAACATCCGTGAAGTAACAGTTGGTCATAATAGGACTAAAAAGTCTTTGAATGTTTAATTCATGTTATCGGTGATTTGTTTTATTTATGTATTGATTGGACATACAATTAAACATAATTTCCATGATCAAAAAGTTGCTTTCTTATGTACTAACTAAGGAATCAGTGTATCAGAATGAAATGGCTAAGATGGCTTCTGTTGTTGCCTCCTATGTTGATACACAGTGCAAGTGAAATATTTAAACTAACGCGATAGGATTGCTACAGCAATACTCTATTTTAAAAAGTAAATCGAAACAACTTACGTACAACTTCGTGCATTGTTTATTTACAATTTATAACTGTTACTTTAACATCCGTTATCATGATGTAAGAGGTCATTTATAATAGCATTTGAAATATTATTGGAGAAAGTCGTTTGGAAAATTTTATTATTTTTGAATTCTAGAAACCTCACACTTTCAAATAAACACCAGTCCTGCTTCTTACAAATGGCTTTAATTTTCAACCCTCTGTAAAAATAATTGGGCCTTTAATTTGACATTGACTGTTAAATGTCTTTGTGATTTTCTTGTTTTTTAATTGTAATATCTCATTCATTCTTTCTTTATTTCCTCTTTAGTAGAGATAAATTTAAAGTGCAAATAAGTTATTTGTCACGTGATCGTTTATATTAAGTCTGCGGTGGTGGTTACCATAATTGGTATTAATGACGTCATCAACAAATCTTTTTATCACAATGGTTGCCATAATTGGTAACATAACTCCATTCATCACAACAAGTTAGTACACAATGAATAGGTAAATTCTTAAATAATGCTTTCACAGCTAAATATAGAAATCCCATAAAATAACCCCACGTTATAAAAAAATAATAATATACCTATATAAATTTACTTATTTATATTTATATTAATTAATTTATTTATTTTTATCAGTTTTACTATTCGAAGAATGAAAAAATATAAATGGCAATTGGTTTGTTCAGTCAAATAATGTATCAAATTCAATTCCCTTAAATTATGCACACATTAAATTAAAGGGTCTTAATTGATTAGGAAACAGAAGCGAAAAATCCCGTAGCTTTCAGGAGAAAAATAAATAAATAAAATAATAAAGTAAATAATTATTTATTTATTTATTTTGTTTGTCTGTCTGTCCGTCCGTCCGTCCGTGTGTGTGTGTGTGTGTGTGTGTGTGTGTGTGTTCGTCCGTCTGTTTGCTTGTTTGTTTGATTTGGTTTTTAAAAACTAAGAAAAGAATAAAATTATAGAAAAAATCTTAAGGAGTCGCATTTTCTTCAAATGTCCGTACGAAAATCTGAAGATAAAGATAAATTAAATATATTGTAAAATTACTTAAAGTTTGAAATGCAAAGTTTTAAGATTGAAAAATACCTTTATAGCGCAATCCGATCTTTTAAAAATTATTCTTTTGGGCGATGACCCGATAATATACAAGTACATACAGACCAGAGTGCAAAGTCTTGTGCAGTAAGTAATGATATAGCAAGTGATATTAATTTATGCATAGTTGGCATGTCAACGAAATTACGGTTATATGAAAGAAAAAGAAAAAAAAATTAATAATGATTTAAATATAACTTAGACCGACTTCATTGTATAATTTGAGAATGTGTTATTATAAAGAAAGTAATAAACAATTACTATATAAACTTACTATTTCAAAATGCATTAATTTAGTAAAATTTAGAAAAACAATACTTACATTTTTTATTTCAAAGGTGCTCGTAGATTGACAGTTAAACATGAGTATACCTCGATTATAAACAAACAAAACAAAATCTTATAACGATATCACACGTTCTTATGACTTAGTATAAAGAGTTTAAGATATTTATATATATTACCGCGGGATTGCGACATTTCTTTTCCACGTGTTATTTCAAAATCTTATACACTCGTGGTTAAACAGCTGATGTATACAATGTTTTTATGTCAAAAGGTACACTGCATTTAAGGTATTGATTGTCGTAGGTCAATTTTAGTAAACTTTAAAATATCTTTTTTGTGTCAAGGGTGTTGAAATGACAAATGTAAATTGCAAAATCTTGATAGTTTTGACTCAAATGCTTTACCTCTTAAAAAATTGCAAGCAATCATTGTGGACAAAAAACTAATCATACCTTTGACGATAATAAGGTCAAACTTCCCTCTCTCTCTCTCTCTCTCTCTCTCTCTCTCTCTCTCTCTCTCTCTCTCTCTCTCTCTTTTAAATTGTCTTACAGTATTAAAGGAAATTTTAACACAATTTCAAGAACCGGAGTTGGGGATGGGGGTAGATGGGTTATAATTAATAATATACCAAACAGTGTTGATCATATAATATAAGCTTAAAGACCCTTTGAAAGATTCTCTTAGAGTTATACGAAAAACAAAAATCAAATCAAAATCATTAGACTTTAGGAAGTCATACGTACGTTGCTAAAATTAGCAAAAAAAAAAAAAAAATTAATTAATAAATAAATAAATGAAAAAAAAAAAAAAAAGAATAATAAAAAAATAATGATAAATAAATAAATAAATAAATAATAAAATAATAATAATGGTTGGTTGGCTGGTTGTAATGTTGTTTAATGTCGCTTCAGTTATTTGTGACGAGAGATAGTTTGCTAATCTTTAAGAATTAGTCCAAGTGCCATATACCATTTTTGAATTTAATCATAAAATGCATTCAATATTGCCATATACCATTTTTTAAAATGTATTTTATGATTTAATTAAAAAATGGTACATGACACAAGCATAAGCTAGAGTATGTTTTTGGTTTGTGAGTGTGTATTGTGGTCTTGTTACTGTTCAGAGCGCATCTCTACGCTACTCGTGAAGAAGTTCATTTTGTAGCGTATTTTTCAGTATCATTATTTCTATTTATTTAGTTAGTTAGTTAGTTAGTTAGTTAATGTTCTTTTTATTTGCAGGTTTCGTAATCGTTCAATAACAGCTTACTGTATTGGCTTTGTGGCTCGTTTCGTTGCTTTAGATGTCTGTATTCGTGTTCAGACAGTATTGTTATCATTTTTGTATTATATAACATCTTTACATTGGGTTGGTAGTACTTGGTACGCTGTAAGCATTGCTACTAAGTATTTTTATTCGGATTTAAAAAAAAAAAAAAAAAAAAAAAAAAAAAAAACCAACTTTTTCATTGAAAGTATTTTGGAATTATTTTTCATTGGTTGTTCTTAATCTGACTTTCTACTTACCAAGTATTTAATATCATTTATTTTTATTGGAGTGTTAAGTGTCGAGCACTGAAAAACATTTTCAGATCATAAAATATTAAATAATCAGTTAATTATTTACATCAATTATATATCAATTAACTGTTTCAAGACATTTAAAAACCAACTACAACACATAGTTCATACATACATACATCCAATACATCTTACCTTTAAACAATGTCGTTTTTTCTTATTTCTGCAAATTGAGACCTTTCGTTTTTATCCAACTTCAGAAGCCTTCACACGTCCAATTCAATAAGTTTACGAAATAGTCCGAAGTTTACCGAACTTGTTTTTACGTCACGGTAGTTATTTCCCTTGATAAGATTGGTTTTGACTGGGAGAAAGAGGAAAAGACCAAAGAAATAAAGTATATCACAAATTTAAAATTACAATATGTATAATCAGATGTTTGTCCTTGAAATGAGGTCATTAGGTCATACCGATACATAAATATATTTTCCCATGATTGATAAATCCGTATCAACAAATCACGATAAATCACATGTTTTCATGAATGACGTATAAATAGTATACTTTTGTTATAGTTAATCATTTTTATCAAAAATCTGGACTGGGGCCATCGGTGGCCAATAAGGTCAGAAGCACCTAGATGGCGAAGCATTTCAACACCTAGATATGTTAATTTTCCTATTTCCCTAGCAAAGGAATTTGTTAATTGACTGAATGGCTGAAACCATCGACTTCTGATCACAACAATAAACACAATCAGGTACAAATAATTTGACTAGCGTAAGCTTTCTCAGTAAAAACGATCTCTCTAGCATTTCCGATCTAAGTAACAGGAAACACTTTTGACAAGTGTAAAACACCACTACTTAAACTCCCCGAGGGTATCCGTAAATCAGTAGGCAGTACTTTGTGCTGTCAGAAAATATACCATTTAGCATAATTTTCAGCCGTCTAATTTTTTTGAAATTTATTTAAAACTAAGGTCCGTTCCCTCATGCAAAGCATTCCTTAGCTGGATTTGGATTCATATAATTTTGGAACTTTAGATTAATTATTTTTCAACTGTTTAGCTTATGGTTTTTATCTATCAAACTTTTCGGCCCCTAGTGTCACTGATGAGGAATGATTTTCCGAAATGTGCACATATGGTACATCAAAATTTAGCAGGTATTTGTTATATATATTATATAAATAGGTTAAGTTTAAAATGATTTGAATAATCAGTTTTACATCAATTTGATATGATAACAATGATAAATATATATGATCATAAATAAAAATAAGTTTGATAGCAATACAAGTTAAACACGTGGTTAAATGACAAGATTTTGTATTGGGCATCTTTGTTTTGTATTACATTGTAAAGTCTACCGTGTATGCATGAAGCTTATTTATAGATAAAATTCCGTTATGACGTAAAACACCACCACCACTACCACCACCACCACAAATAACAATAGCAGCACCAGCAACAACAAAAACAACATCAGCAGCAACAACAACAATAACAACAACAGTAGCAACAACAACAAAAACGACAGCAACAACAACAGCAGCAGCATCAACAACAAAAACAACAACAGCAGTAATAACAACAATAACAACAACAACAACAGAAGAAACAACAAGAACAACAACCAGTTGACCTTAAGCTAACACTAATAGATGTTGTTGTTGTTGTGGTGGTGGTGATGGTGGTGGTGGTGGTTTCGACTTGGATATATCCTCGTGAAGAAAATTTTGTCAGTTTGCTTGTCGAAGGGCAAAAGACTATTGACTAGGGCGTAAAACACCATTAATTCAATCTAATTCAAACCCTGTACACGTATCAGAAGTCAAACATACAATCTCAAAACCCTGTCTGTACCCGTCTTAAAATCAAAATCCACCCCTTAATCTACAAATCACAGATATTTGTCTCGGTACATAAATTGTTTAATGACCTGAAATCTGACAAACAACACACTATCTACGGATAAGCAATATACAACTCATACATACTTTTCACGAAACAAAAAATAGAAATATAATCACTATTCACATAAAATTGCCATTATAAAATCAAGTATTAAAGTAAAACTTATGACGTATTAATTGTTTGTTTTTCTTTTACTTTAATAATTCATTACTATTAATACTGTCATATACCATTTTTTGAATTTAATCATAAAATACATTCAAAAAATGGTATATGACAATACCATATACGCAACGAATCTCCACAAATAAATATTTAACTTTAAATCTTTTCTTTTTGACAAAACGACAATTTAAGGATCGATGGTAAACTAAGTTTATCATAATTCTGCTTTGAAAATTAATGAGATGATTGGAGACGAAAAATAGTGCCAGAACTACACCACCGGGCAACCGCTTCGGTGGCTCCGTGGTAGAGCGTAAGCCTCGAGAGCGGAAGGTCGAGAGGTTCGAACCCCGGTCCGGTCATACATAAGACTTTGAAATTTGAGATATTGCTTTCAGGCCTGGCGTTCAGCATTAGGAGAACGCAGTATCGATTAGTTCACCAGGTGCCAGGGTAGTTGTATGCTTGTCTGCGGCATACCGACTGGCTAGCACCTTATAAAAAGTCACCCTTAGTGCGCGCTAATACAAGCGAGATCATAAAACATATTTGCACATCTCAAGCATACGGTATTTGGCGGTTAAGTATTAACCCATATGGATAAATAACCTTGCTCTCGTCGCAAAAAGCTAAAAAAACTGATTACAACAACAACAACACCAAGAAGAAAAAAGAAGAAGAAGAACAACTGATAATATTTTTCATTAAAATCAAACCACGGACTGACGAATTCATAAATAAACATTTTTTAAACAATTTTTTTGTCTTGTTTGTTCTTATCTTTCAGTCTATTATTATTATTGTTATTATTATTATTAAATTTGCTGTCACAGTTTTTCGTAAATCTAGAAATTCTGTTTAACCTTTGACTTAAATATTTGGTTTATTGTGCAATAGACGCTGGTGTGACGTCACGATCAGGTTTGTCAATGTGCGGGGGTTTTTTTGAAGAAGAAAATATTTAAATATTTGAAAGAAGGCAAAATCAGTAAAGAAAACACATAAGATTGTTTTGTGTTTGAATGAAACACGTGAACGATACTGCTTAAACCACATTGGAATGGATATCTAATTAAAGGTCTATTGGTAAATCATCAATTCATTTAGTGGTTGAGAGAAACTTGTCACTTTTTCCTCAACACTCGGAAATCACTATAATAAAGTTTAGCGTGCAAAATGTCATGTAGAAGTTTGACATTTCTAAAATCAATACATAAAGGAGTGGAGTGGAATAATGGTGTTTTACGCCCCAGTCAAGATTCTTTCACTTATATCGAGGCGGCCAGTTCTGTGATGGTGGAGGAAACCGGAGTGCCCGGAGAAAACCACCGACCTTCGGCAAGCGAACTGTCAAACTTTCTCACACTAAGATGAAATCAATGGAAAAGAAGTAGGATTTTGAATAATTTTTAAGATTTTTAAGATTTTAATTTTTTAAGACGTTTAACAAAAACAAAAACAAGACAAGGAGAGGCGAATCCAAGATTTTACAGAAAGGATCTTAAATGTTGAGAGCCGTACTTTTCCAAGGGGTCCGAGACCATGCCCACTCGATAAATTTTAAATGAAATGGCACAAAATGCCACATTCTGGTACATTCCAAGTCACCGACAACAAAAAACATCATAGTAATATTGATTAGGTGGCGTTTTTATAATCAATACTTGGTTGTTTTATCTAAATAATTTTAATCATAGTTAGAAAAAATAAATCAAAATTCGTGATTACATCTCTCTCTCTCTCTCTCTCTCTCTCAGCATACATGTAAGTGTTATTAAAATTGTTTAATTATACCTGTGCACCTTTTTTATTTTAATTAAAAAAATCTTGTTTCAAATAGTGTTTTATTTCTATTATTTAAAAAAAATCATCGGAAATTTAAGAGATAAAAAAAATAAGGTTTTTGATTTTTTGAAAACAATTTGTTTTGTATTTATCGAATTAACTAAATCTCAGTATTTGGTTTATTGTGCAATAAAAGGACTGTTTGACGTCACGTTCTACATGTGACAAGGTATCAAGTTCGTGTGAATGCGGGGGTGTTTTTAAAAGAAAACTTTTCGGTTGTTGAATACTTATAAATAGAATTGGGTTATAAATTTGTAAACAAAATTTAAAACTGAATGTCTAGGAACCAATGACAAAAATACAAAAGAAAACTGATAGCACTCGGTCACATGGAACCTGATAAGTGAAAAGCATTTTTTTCAATCTATAATAAAACACGTGACTTCAAATAAGTAGTTGTTTGGTTAATTGCTATATTGAAATCATATTAAGTTTTTTCACGTCTTAGGATTAATCTTAGGACAAAATTGCTGAGAGTGTTTATTATATTCTGCTTTGTAGTAGCTGGCTCTCATGGCGACTTTTTTGCTCACTAAATCAGTATGCCGCAGACACATATCCGTCCCCCAGTGACATTATCCTAGTACAGTCGATACCCTGTCCTTGTAATGCAGAGCGTCGGTTCAGGATGCAGATTTTTTTTGATAGTTTTATTTATGATTCGGGTTCAAACCTTCAGCTTTTTGGACAGAGGCTCTACCACTGACCCATTGAGGCGACCCACAAGTACTTGTATTACATGTATATGTAAAATGGATAGATAAAAAAAAAACTCAATGTTGAGGTTTTTTCTGCACTTTAAGTGACTTTGTCATCATTAATGTTATGTTTTTTTTCTGTCAGAATTTTTAGATAACGAGCAGTAAAGGTATTTGTTCTTTGGGCGGTAATATGTACTGAAATGGAATTGCATTCGCTACTTTTGGAAAGATCCCAGTTTTATCGCTGTAACTTTTCCCATTTTGGTACATTTGGTCCTCGTCCGACCCCGGGAAGTGGCTAGCCAACCGGTTGGTCCTAGGGTGGAACTTAGTGGTTAAGATTCTAGGTAATTATAATTAAATCAAAAAAAAAAAAATAAATAAATAAATAAATAAATAAATAATAATAATAATAATAAAAAAAAAAAAAAAAAAAAAAAAAAAAAAAAAACCACTGGAGGAGAGGATTGTGGTGTTGGTGGACCGGAGTTCGATAAGTGCCAGACAAGGTAAGTCTGCAGAGCGTGTAGTTGGTATTTAGAAGGTCATGGGTTCAACTCCCAGACTGGCAGTTTACTTTTTCCCTTGCTGTTACTTGTCTATTTAGAAATACTCTTCATAACAATTAGAAAAAAATTATGCTTCGTCACAAAAAGTAAAGAAATCGCTGATGCAAAAAAAATGTTATATTTCAAAATGTTTTAAAATTTATTTACATGATTTATTTTTGTAGGCTAGAGTTTAAAAATTAAGATTTTAGAGGATGATACATAACTAATAATAGAAATACTCATTAATCTACTTTATCTCAAGTTATTTACTCAAGAAAACCTTAACGTCACGTGACGGGTATCAAGTTTGTATGTTTGTGAGGGTGTTTTTAAATAGAACAATTTACACGGTATTTAAATATTTCAAAAGAGCATTGTTGTCAAAAACCATATAAAATATTTAACCTCAAATATCCTGAGACAAGTGAATAGAAATATAATCGGCAAAAGTATGATGATACTGCTGAAAATAGCAAAGATATTTAGAAATAAGAAATAAATGTAGGTTACTGAAACGCGCGTACTTATCAACCCTGAACACACCATAGCAACCAAAAAACAAGATAGAATAAATAGTTTACTGTTAGATTATTTATTCCTGATGAATTGCGCAACATATGTGGTATTACTATGACCTGCTCTTGTGGTTCTGTTTTCCCCGTTTTAATTACCCGTGTTAATTATTATTTTAATTAATTAATTAATTAATTAATTAAACATGGGTAATAAATTAATACGTTTCAATGATCCTGAAAAGATACAGTGTAAAAGTTAAGTGGAGTTTTCTAGGTATCCTCCAAAATCGAGACGTCTTTATTAACAAAGGGACTTAAGTCAATGTACAAAAGTTTCTATATAAACAGGTTGAATAAATAGAATATCGTTCGTTTCGGGTCACTAATGAGACGGTAAGTATTTACTTACAGCGAAGACTTTAAGTTGAACATCTCTCTCTCTCTCTCTCTCTCTCTCTCTCTCTCTCTCTCTCTCTCTCTCTCTCTCTCTCTCTCTCTCATTTTCAGGGTATATCAATTCATAATCTAATATCTTTGTCGGTTTTATCAATGTGCTCCATTATGCTGTTAACTGGCTGATGACTAATTCCCCCATTCAGAATGTTGCCGATGTGCTCCTTCTGTTGTGATGTAATTATATACTCTATTGTAGTGTCTACTCCTTACAAATGTACAAATGTAAAATTATTATGACTTTTACAAAAACATTATTTTATCATTAAATGAATTGAATTACTAGATAAGTCCCTCAATAATTGTATGTATGATGTCACATAGGTAACCCCCTCCCTCCATACTCACATGTATAAAAAACGACAAGGTTCTTAGGCCACACCAAACTAATTTGTAGTTATACGGATTATTTTGGGAAAAAATAGAGGCAAAAAGCGAGCATATACGGAAGCGTATTGCTGCCAAGTAAAAAAATTTAGTCGTACGTACGACATAATAAGTCGTACGTACGAGATACCAAGTCGTACGTACGAGATACTAAGTCGTACATACGACTTAATATTTTTTAGCTCACCTGAGCACTTTGAGCTATTGGTATCAATAGAGGCAGACCCTCCGTCGTCCGTCGTCCGTCCGTCAACAATTGCTTCAAACGACTTCTTCTCAGAAACCTCTGGTCACATTTTGTTTAAATTTGGTCAAAAGCATCTACAGAACATTGCCTTTCAGATTTGTGTCTCTGGTTGCCATGGCTACCAAATGTGGGTCACAATGACCTACATAGTTAAAAACCTTAAAAATCTTCTTCTCCAAAACCACTTCACTGAGATAAAATCTGATGTGAAATTTGAAATCTACGGCAACTTATATACCAAGTTTGTGAATTTCAAGAATTTTTGTGAAAAATTAGGTTATGCGTTTTTGCGTTTATTTTTTGTATTTTGTAAATGGTACTTTTTTACAAAAATTACAATAATGAATGAATTTAGGTGAACTCTTTACCCAAATATAATTTTCTTATTTGAAGAAACATATGTTCGAAAATTTTCATGAAATTCTGTAAAATACAAGTCGCTTTTTTCGGCCTTTTTCATTTTCAATTCTAGCAACCCAAGGGTCGAGGGTTCAAATCCCAGTGGAGCCACTTTTTTTTTAATTTTTTAAAAATTTTTTTTATTTTTATTTTGTGAATTTTTTACTTACAATGGTGCTTGGAAGAGATTTTATGAATTTTAAGTGTTTTTTTTTTTTTTTTTTTTTTTTTTTTTTTTTTTTTTTTTTTTTTTGAAATACATGTGATAACCAACCCAAGGGTCGAGGGTTCAAATCCCAGTGGAGCCACTTTTTTTTTTTTCTGAATTTTTATGACTTACAATCGTGCATGGAAGAAAATTTTGAATTTTTACTTTAGGTTGCCATAGCTACATTGACCTAAATAGTTGAAAACCTAAAAAAAAATTTCTTCTCGAAAACCACTTCACTGAGATAAAATCTGGTTTGATATTTGGCATCTAAAGCATCTTATAAACCAAGTTTGTGAATTCCAACAATTTTGTGAAAAATTAGTTACGTGTTTTGTGTTTATTTTTTATACATTGTAAATACCCCCGGTTACCTCTCGGCATTTTAACACATTATCAACAGTGATATCCACGCATAAATCAATGGTGAATTAAAGTTTTATATAAAATACAAATATATTTCACCTTTTGTGTTTTTTATTTTATTAATTATTATTTTTTAATGTGTTTGTTGATCAATAATCATGATTCTGTAAGTAATACACATCGAAGTCGCCATTTGTTTACAAGAAAACGATGCGTCTTTTTTCATTAACTCCCAACGTTTGAAGTGCACCAACATGCCGCTGTCTATTTGTAATTGTCTGCAGTCAAATTATTATTATTATTCGTGTGTTACATTCTTTGTGAATCAAGTTCAGAGAATTTCGTTTCAATCAAACATTCAATATTTTAACACGCGTATGCCTGCATGTATTTGTGTACATTTTAGGAAATGGCAATGCAAAGATGGAACAAGTCCCGATTCTCGCAAATAAAAGGTTAAAAAATTAAATTATTCTAAATCATATTTCAAACAAATTTTAATGTAATTTTCATCTTTGAAAGGCATTTTTTTATCGTGTCTGTCGGCTGGAACAATCACATGGTCATATCGGGTATTCCCATAACAAACACTAAATGAGATTAAGTGAAAAACGTCACTTCCTGTTTTCATCAGAAAAAATGTCTTTGATGTTGAACTAGTGTACCGACAAGATTCTGTCTTACACGACTTTCTCGGCAGTAAACATTAAATTTTAATCAACTTTCATAGAAAATTAAAGCACTTATTTAAGGTATGATTTTATTGAGTTTACTTAAAAACGTAAATACATTGCACATACCTGTTTCAGGTTACGATGCAATGGCGCCGATACAAGATGGAATAAATGTGTGAAAACAACAATTTATTGTTTAAATAATTGAAAACTACGAAGTTTCTTCTTGATTTTATTAAATCTTTATTTCAAGCGCTCTTTATCACATGCTGCAACTGCATTTCAGCAAAAACGTGTCCGAATTTAGAGGTAAAAAATCGCCGTCCAAATTTAGAGGAAATTTAAAAATTATTAAAATTTAAAAATTAGGGTGTCCGGAAACATAGAGGGTCCGAAAACATCGAAGGATTACGGGTAGTACACAAATGTACTTTTTACCAAAATTGCAATATTAATAAATTTAGGTAAACTCTTTTTCCAAACAACACTTTCTTATTTGAAGAAACAAATGTTTAACAATTTCCATAAAATTCTGTAAAATACAAGTCGCTTTTTTCTACCTTTTTTTTCAATTCTAGCAACCCAAGGGTTGAGGGTTCAAATCCCAGTGAGACCACTTTTTTTTTCTGAATTTTATGACTTACAATGGTGCATGGAAGAGATGTTATGAATTTTTACTTTTTAGTGAATAATTATTTTTGAAATACATGTGATACTGATATGTAGATTTAGCTTAAACCTTGAATATTTTTTTGTTATGGATAAGGACTCTGCCATCCATCCATACATCCATCAAAAGACTTCTTCTCAGACACTACTGGTCACATTTCATTCATATTAGTCAATAGCACTTTAGACCATTGCCATTCTCATTTGTGTTTCTGGTCACTTTGGCTATCAAAAGTAGGTCACAGTGACCTATATAGCTAAAACCCAAAACAATAAAAATAATGTTATCTGAAACCACTTCTATTGAGGCAACATGTTATGACTTAACCAGGTATTATCAAGTACATTTAAAATATGTTACATGTTAAAATATGTTAATGTTACATTTAAACTCAGGTGAGCAAATTAGGGCCATCTTGGGTCTCTTGTTTTTAGTTGACAGCAATACGCTTCCGCAAGCAAGGGATTAAAAATTAAATGTATTTTTTTTCTAAAACACATTTTTCTTCAGGCAAACAAAACTTGAACTAGGCGAGCGAGAGAAAAAGTGCACAATATATATATTATTATTATTATTATTATATATATATATATATATATATATATATATATATATATATATATATATATATATATATATATATATATATATATATATATATATACGGATTCATTTACCAGTCTTATTTTATATTTTGCAGAAAATAAGATGTTACAGGTGATAGTAACTAGTCTGTTCCTGTACTTGTGCATCACGTGGTTTCTAAGATCGCTGACAATAAATCGACGATATAGAGACCTGTATGTTGTAATTACGGGTTGTGATTCCGGGTTTGGAAAGGAACTAGCTTACAGATTAGACCGGTTTGGTTTTAATGTCTTTGCTGCGTGTTTAACCGAGGAAGCAGCAGCTGAACTGGAGAGAACAACATCAAAAAGTTTACATACCGTCATAGTTGACGTTTCTAAACCGGAGACCATATCCAAACTTGTAGAAAAAGTGAAAAAGACCATTCCAAATGATAGAGGTAAGAAATTAACAAAGATCATTTTACTTTGTTGGATGGAATGGAGTAAAGTTGTTTTACGCCACAGTCAATCTATAAATAATGTCGAATTGGCCAGTACATAGATGTTGGAAGAAACTGTAGCGATTTCGATGGCGATATGCGTCAATTGACAAACTTTATCATACAGGTATCAGCCCGATTGGTTTTTTAACCCAGTCAAGCTTTAGATATATGTTTGTAACTCGGCCACAGAGGACCCATTTTCGTTAAAGGAAATAGGTCCTTATGATTTGTCAATTATGACTATGACACGACAAATGTGCATTTGTTGTTGAATATTGGTAACTTTTGCTTTTCGAAATTGACAACATCACCTGAAATTGAAAAAAAGCATATTTAAAAATAAATAAATAAATAAATAAATAAATAAATAAATAAATAAATAAATAAATAAATAAATAAATGATAATGATAATAAAAAATAATTATTATAAAAAATAAAAATGATAATTAAAAATAATGATAAAAAATAATGATAAAATAAAAATATTAATAAAATAAAAGTAAATTAAATGAAATAATAAAACACAAATAATAATGAAATTAACTATGGGCGTTCGAGCTTTGACGCGAGAATATTACCCATATATGGCACTAAATTTTAGCTTTCACGCGGGAACATATAAGTGGATTATTTTTATTGTACATGTAGTTTGAAAAAAATCATCTTTTTTAAAAATAAAAATTTTGAAATGAGAAATGGGCAATTTTTTTATTGCATAACGTATTGGAAATATTCTTTGAAATTCTTGTTTTTTAATTTCAGCTCTTTGGGGCATCGTAAATAATGCCGGTATTTCAGGAGCATTAGCCTTTTCGGATATACTTACAAAGGAACATTTGATCGAAATATTTGATGTTAATCTCTTTGGAATGGCAGAAATGACAAAACAATTTCTTCCTTTGCTCCGGAAATCAAAAGGAAGGATCATCAACACTTCGAGTGTGGCAGGAAGGCTAGGATCGGGGTTCCTACCGTATCCGGTCTCCAAGTTTGCAGTTGAGGGCTACTCGGATTGTTTAAGGTAAAGTTGACTAAATGTGTTATGTAATTATGAATAGTGTCTACGGTTAAAAGGAACATTCCCCGATGAAAAGTTGTTTAGACAGAGTAAGGCATTTAGGTTTGAATACTTACTTCTGCAAGAAACAACATGTTGTTAAACCATTGGTATCTGTAAACCTTTCTATTCATTTTACAATTATCCAGAGCGTTATCTGACTGCAATTGATAATAACCAGGCAGTTGGAATGTTGCAATCTGTCCAGAACCAAATAACATTTTTATGTGTCACAAAGTGTTGTGTTCCGACAGTGAAAGTGATTCTAGCATACTGGTAGAAGGGCCTTGTTCATGTCGACCAAGATCTACTGCAGCCCGAGAGGACCGTTATCTTTGTTATCTTGGTAACGTCGCTCGACGAAATAGGTTTTAATCTGTTGTACAGTCAAACACTCAGTTCACGGACGAAAAGCTATCAGATGCCAGGCGGATTTATTGTCAAACAATGAGAAACAGACTTCATTGTTCTAATTCACTTGCTGAAAGACCAGCTATTAATCCTGTTCTAGCACCACGTCATCGTCTAGCCAGTCGATTATGGGCAATTGGCAATAATGTCAGTAAAATCCTATTCTTTTCACGGACGAATCATATTTTGTGTTGACTTTCGACGAGAGAAGGCATGTATGACAGATGGTAAATGAACGTTATGCTCATTGTTGCATTGTTTAGCATGAGTTTTTTGGTGGCGACTCAGTGATATAATGGGGTGGGATATGTATTGATGGACGTATCGAGCTACATGTGTTTGATCATGGGTCTCTTAAAATGTGAGGTAAAATTCTTTATCCTATTGTTATACTTTTTGCTGGTGCTATCTAGCCCAACTTCACTTTGATGGACGATAATGCCCGACCTCACAGAGCAAGGGTTGTGGATTAGTTTCTTCGAGATAAGACTATTCAACCCTTGAATTGGCTGAGTCGAACCCAATAAGCTTACAACTGCACCACTTAGGGAATGACCTCGATTTGCTGCTTGATCAGATCCATCCCAAGAGAATGTTATGCTGTTAACCAAGCCAACGGAGGACTCGCTATTGATGGCATAATCTTCTGATATTCTAGTTTTTCGGCCTATACTAAATTCCATTTTGTTTTCAGGGGATGTCATACTATGTCTATCCTTAGATTTTACCATGGATGAATTAATGCAAAAATCTTTAATGTCTAGAGTTTTTCAGTATTGAATATCGTTGAATAAACTATCTACAACTTAAATAAAATTATCACAAGTTTTGACACTTTACTTTTTTGTCCAGTGTGTGTGTGTGTGTGTGTGTGTGTGTGTGTGTGTGTGTGTGTGTGTGTGTGCTGACACCAAACGGTTATAAAATCTAGCATTTTGGTTTGCAGACGCGAGTTATACCACCAAGGGGTTTCCGTACATATTATAGAACCAGGAGCCTTTCTGACGCCAATTCTTAAAGAAATGACACCAGAAAAGATTAAATTAAGATTTGAAAAAGTACTGAACCAGGCAACAGATGAGCAAAGAGAATTTTATGGACCAGAATTTTCAGAAAAAAGTACATTCCTTAATGAAAGTATTTTAGCTTGTTTTCGTCCAATTTTTCTTCATTTTTCGGTCGTAGATCTGAAACTTATCTGAGAGATTTATTAAGGTCCTTTAAAAACACTATCCTACAAACTGAAGTTCCTTTTGTTATGAAGTTTTGAATTCACTTTTTATTGCTACTAGCACTTGAAAGTTTTTAAGTAATTATTAATTTGTTTTGTGTATAGCATTCTAGTTTCCTCTATTGTTCATAACTGTCTCGTTATAAGTGAATTACTCCCTCAAAGAACATTTCTTGATGATTGCATTCTAAAATAAAAATCGGATGACGCAATCCTTTTAACGGAATTTTGTTCTTTTTGAGACTTGGCTTACTTGTATTAATGATGTTTCAAATGGTTGCATGAGCAGAGAATTCTAGTTATAAATTTCATAATTGGTTAGGGGCCTCAAAAGTTACTTGAATTACGTAATTGTTTTTTCGATTTTGTCATTATATATAATAATTCTACAAAAAACTAGGATTATCACTCTTATCCTCATTTCTTCGTTAAATGTTTCTTAAGTTGTTTTATGTTTTATTTGCATTAATTATAGCCATAAAAATTTACATGAATGTTCTCATTTGCAAATGTCTGAATTTCATTTATAGTACATGCACAATGATTTCTCTTATTGTAAACTTCGAATGTTTTAATTGCAGTTTCAAAAAGTTTTAACCTGACAAAAATGGCTTCAAAAGACACATATAAAGTGGTAAATGCCTACTTCCATGCTCTTACTGCAAGGTTCCCGAAAGCACGATATGTAGTTGGTTTAGATGCCAACATTATGTTTAGGTTTTTATGGATGTGTCCGGAATGGATGTCCGATTTCTTTTTCACTTTTAGTGGACCCCTTAGCGTGAAGCCAAAAGGACTCGTGACCGACTGTGAATAAACGGTTTGTGCTTTAGGTAAAGGTAATGTTTTTGTTTGTTGGTAGGTGGCGTTATTTTACAGCGTCTCTTTTCACTTATATCAGGTGGACAATTCTAGAATGGCGGAAACCGCTGTAGGAAAACTCTTTCGACCTAATGTAGGACAAAAACCGGGAATTGGAAAAAACAATTCTAGCATATTGTAACTGAGAGCAGTTTATGGAAATTATCACAAAATGATGGTATAACTTGAGCAAAGTTCTATATAACTGATTTACACGAACATGTTCTCAGAAAATAATCTCTCTACCGAGTACGGACATCGGTACTCGCTGGGCACTTGATTTCCATCAAAATCTCAGAAGTGACCTCCTGAATTTGACTAATAACCCTTAAAATACATGGTCATTTATTGTACCACTAAAACTATTCACTTTAAGCAAAGTTGAATTGTGTCTTCGATAAAAGTCAAGGCAGCATAGAAAAAAAAAAAAAAAAAACAACAACAACACGACAAATGTAGGGAACAATATAACAAGTGAATTCTGATTATAAAACTAGAATTTTGAAGGCACATTTGTACTAAGTCCTCCTGATTAAAATAAATGCCAAGTTTTCTTGTTGTTTTATATTCTATTTACGTGTATACTGGTGGTTTTGTATTAATATGTATATGTTCTCAGTATGTAATTACAATAAGAAATATATAGAAACCTTAAACCCAATGTATGTTAGTTATTAAGAAATGTGATTCATTAAGGGAGATAATTCATCAAGGGGTGTGATTCATTAAGAAGATAATTAATTAGGGGAGATAATTCATCAAGGGGTGTGATTCATTAAGGGAGATAATTCATTAAGAGGTGTGATTCAATAAGGAGTGTGATTCATCAAGGAGATAATTCATTAAGGGGTATGATTCATTAAGGGAGATAATTCATTAAGGGGTATGATTCATAGAGGGAGATAATTCATCAAGGAGTGTGATTCATTAAGGGAGATAATTCATCAAGAAGCGTGATTCATTAAGGGAGATATATGGTGGCTTATTTCTGACATCGACATAATTTTAGTCGACATAAAATTATCTCGACATGTCGACTTATTATCTTGGCAAGTCAAGATATTATCATGGAAAGTTGTGATACCAAAATAAAAAGTTGAGATAAGTAACACGACATGCCGCGATACTTATGTTGACCTGGCGTAATAATTATCTCGATATCTCGACTTATTTTTTTCGCGGCAAGTCGTGTTACTTATCTCAACTTTTTATTTTGGTATCACAACTTTCCATGATAATATCTTGACTTGTCAAGATATTAAGTCGACATTTCGAGATATTAAGTCGACATGTTGAGATAATTTTATGTCGACTAAAATTATGTCGATGTCAGAAATAAGCCACCATAGAGATACTTCATTTAGGAGCGTGGTTTATTAAGGGAGATAATTCATTGAGGAGTGAGATTTATTAAGGGACATAATTCATTGAGGAGTGTGGTTCAAGTACTTATGCTAGACATTTATCATTTCAGTGATGTTGTACAAGAAGAAAGAAAGAAAGAAGAGCAACAACAGCAACAATAAAAAATAAAAATGATATTTATAATAATAATAATAATAATAATAATAATAGTAATAATAACAATAATAAGTTTGTAGCCATGGAGACTAGAGCTATATTTGACTTGTGCAATATATGTTTTTAATATGACACATAATACATGCTATTAGATATGATTGATTATTATACAATTAAAAGAGACTGAGTATTATTGAAGAATCTTAAGTTATAATTAAAAATAAATAGAATTTAGCATAGATTGCTGCCATTTTATTTATAAAATAATACATTTTAACAGGCGTTCGTGTTGTATCATTTATTCCTGTTTCCGAAAATACTCCCGACTAATTTAATATGCCATTCTGTTTTCCGAAAACTCTCCGACTAATTTAATATGCTATTCCTGTACCCTTTGTGTGCGTTCTTGTATAGCCTTTGGTCCGTATTTCCGGATATATCCTGTGGAGTCCTGTGGAATGTTCTGGAAATGGTCCTCCCAGTGATACGATCTCGAATCACTACTACAGATATAGGACCGGTCCTCTGGCGGAGCATCTGTGTCAGTTCCATAAAACATATACAAGTTACACATCTCGTCTGTAGCGTGGTGTCTGTAATAGAATAGGATCAATATGTGATTTGGTTAAGAGTTGTTTTGGCTTTTTTGTGTGTCAAAATAACAGAATATTCTTGTTTATGCATAAATAAAAGATTTTAAATACTTGACCATTGGGTTCTCCAGGGCGACATTTTTTTTGTGGCGTAAGTGGTTAAGAACACTGAATTTATCATTATTATTTTTTTGTATTTCTTTGGGTTTATGTAAATTTGGCTGATTGTGACAGAAGAATTTTGTCGTTATTGTGACAAAATAATTAACAAAGGAACAGTATATTTATCAGGATAATAATTCAGCTACAAAGTCACAAATTCATATTAATACAATGTTTGTTTTTTGGTTTTGTTGTTTGTTTTTTTTTTTTTTTTGGTTGTTTTTTTTTTCTGTTTTTGTTTTGTTTTTGTTTTTTGTTTTTGTTTTTTTTTTCACTTACCCAAATTTTACGTATCTATCCGTTGGATTATTAAATGTACAGCGAACAGCCTGAAAAAATCAAGTATACAGTCACGTAATGCAATTTATGAACAAGTTTTTATTATTATTATTATTTACCAACCGGTTATGTTTCTTAATTTTCTTTTTTAATTTTACAAAAATAAACAAATAATAAATAGGTTGAACCATCATTTTTATTTAACCGACATCATAATTATAGTTATTTCAACACATACACACACACACACACACACACACACACACACACACACACACACTCTCTCTCTCTCTCTCTCTCTCTCTCTCTCTCTCTCTCTCTCTCTCTATCTCTCACTCTCTGTTTCAAAACATACCATAATATCCCCTTTTTCTAGATACAAATGTCTGTCCGTGATGTCGAAGTAAGTCTAAAAACAAAATTATAAATATACATATAAGTATATAAGTAAACCTCAATATGATAACACATTGGTAAGACAAAAAACGATAGATAAATTAGTGAGTCTGGAAAAGTGAAATGATTGAATGTCTAAAACTAAAAGCTTACAGTCCAAGAGAAATAACTTTCATAGTCCTGGATAAAAATTACCGAGTATTTTAAGAATGTTGATCGCTTGCCAAAGGTCGGTGGTTTTCTGCGAGCACTCCGGTTTCCTCCATCATCCCAAAACTGACCGCCTCGAAACAAGTGAAAGAATTTTGACTGGGGCGTAAAACACTATTACTCCACTCCAAGAATGTCGATTTGCTCGAATTTTTTACAACGTGTTACTACTGTGATTTATTCTTCAGAACTAGAAAGGCAGATATTTTTTAAGACAAGAAATAATTTAGGTACAGTGTGTGTGTGTGTGTGTGTGTGTGTGTGTGTGTGTGTGTGTGTGTGAGAGAGAGAGAGAGAGAGAGAGAGAGAGAGAGAGAGAGAGAGAGAGAGAGAGAGAGAGAGAGAGAGAGAGAGAGAGAGAGAGAAACTTACAACCGGGTATCTTGGATCGCCTTTTCCTATTTCAATCCACTGTCCCATTTCTGATTATGTAAGCCGACGCCGTTCTTCCTGACAATGTAAAATGCATTTTAATGCTATTATTATTATTATATACCAAGGTTGCATTGATAAAAATTTATCTGTGAAAATTGTTGTAATGAAATAATAAAATGCATTTCTAAGAATGATTTATTTGGAAAGCACTTTGCTGGATTTTACATATGATTAAAATGTGATATATATAGATATATATTTATCGAAGATAAATTTAAAGTTAAATAAACTATTGATTATGCCAGTTTTGAAAACTGAAAGGTGCGATTTAATTTCATTAATCCCCTCTTTCTTTCAATAATTCTACCCTAGTCAATTCTTTTTGGCCTTTAATCAATTCCTTTCGACATTTTAAAGGGTTTTGTATAGTTTTGCTAGCTGGAAGAAGGTGCTTACCAATTCGGAGCACCCAGCCTCACTTTTCTTGTAGAAGTTCACGTGTTTGGCTGAATTGGCCAGTTTTGGAAGTTTTTACTCCGCTTTTGTAATTGTGATTTGGACGTAGACTGGTATGTTTGTGTTAAATTTTCCAGCATCAATATGTATACAACTAATTGCATTAACGTATTTAAAACTTAAAACTTTATTATCTAAATAAAAAATACCACATGGAATTAAGGTAATTTTTAACAAACAAAATATACAGATTAATGTAACCTCTTGTTTTTGTGAGAAATGCGTCAGTTCGTTTTAAAAAGGTCAGGAGTTTTCTCCAGGTACTCCGGTTTCCCCCACCGGCCCCGAACAAACCACCAAGATGCACTAGAAAAACTTGACTGAGTCGGTTAACGACAACCATAACTGCACTCCTTACCTGTCTTGTAATGAGGAGATATGAGGTTTTCCAGGTAATATTAATTGATAATACGGTGTCATGTCGGCATCAGACCGTGATGTGTTGATACACTGATCACGGTCATAAAATCCCGTTTGTTCTGTTTATCATGTTCATGCTCCATTTACGGTTGTCAAGATAATGTCCGGGACGTTCCGAAATATTTACTCCCGATTTATCGATTGGAGTGGTGGCTTTCATGAATACTAAAGTTTATACAGGATACGGTTTTAATTTTTTATTGGATGAATAAATAAATAAATTTACCTAACAAATGTGAATGTAGAGCATATGATAATATTGGAACTCGTCCGGTGATGTTCCACATACACGCACTGTCGGTTTTAAAATCTGAAAAATAAGAAAGTTGTAATTGAGATCAGTCATTTCTTGCTAATTGTCTAAGACTTTCCTTTTTTAAATAGGAATTAATCATGACAATATCAAAACAATTTTTACCAAAAAAAAAAAATAATAATAATAAATAAATAAATAAATAAATAATAAATAAATATTTTGCATCAATATGATTTTAGTACGTATAAAAACATATGTCTTGTATTATATTTATCAAGGAAAAAAGATATCTTTCATATACGGCAAAGATAAATTAATAAGTTCAAACTCTACGTCATAATGCACTCACGTTTTACATGAGGAGGAATGTTCCCCGTATTTCCAAAGGCCCCAGTAGCAGCATGGTATCGCGGTCTAAAATGAACAGATAAATAAAAGAAAATAAAAATAAATATAAAGATGTATTCATATTTATAGCGGATAAATAAGTGTAAATAATTTTAATTGCCAAAGACAAGAACTTAATAAGTTTATTTCAAGTGAATTAATGTATGAGAAAAAGTTAGATAATAGCACAATAAATAAATATATAAATAAATAAATAAGGAAAATAAAACTTAAATAAATATGATTAATCCATTCTTATGAAAAGATCGTGTGTGTGTGTGTGTGTGTGTCTGTGTGTGTGTGTCCTTGAAAGCATACTGACCTTGATGATCGAAATTTTACTACCATAGTGGCCCATTTATTTATATCACCTTCTTTCACTCCTAAAAAATCACAAAGAATTGTTTTTATATTTACATTTGTTTCTGTGATAATTACCAAAGCCATGTTTGTATATAACGCAATTCTTGCTGAAAGGTATTTCTTGATTTTACAAAAAACGTTGTTATATTGGAATTTTCGGACACAAACCCTTTCCGTGTATAACCCATATTATAGTGTTTTATACGAAGCCGCATGGGAAAGCACAAAATGTAAAAGTCTAGTTTAAAACAATCTGCTGGTGGAGTGGTCTGATCTTGATTTCATTTATTACAAATACAAGTAGTTAGTACAATGTTAGTATAATATTTTTTAAAAATTGTAATATTTATTTGAATTTTTAATATTCATAAAGAAAAGCAAAAAAAAAAAAATATATATATATATATATATAAATAAATAAATGAAAAAAAAAAATAAAAATAAAAAAAAAATAAATAAATAAAAAAAAGATATTAAGATATTTATTTCATGAACAGGTTTAAAATCTTGATATTTAAATAAGAAACTGGCTTTTGGTATGATTACAATGCTCAGGACTAACCTTGTGGTGGTCCATGCATCTGGAATACGAGATACCTCCGTTTATGACCAGTGTGGATACCAGAATCTACAATAAAATTATAATATTATTTTAAATACAATATATTGTAAACGATTTTCTTACATTTTGTTGAAACTCGTATTTACGTTCAATTTCAAATTCGAAAGCAAACCGTTAGTATATTATTTATGTTAATTTTAAAGAACCAACGTTGTGTGTGTGTGGGGGGGGGGGGGGGGGGCTTGCGGTTTTAAAGTAGAAATTCCAGATTGACAGATTAAAATGAAGATTTTGATTGAAGTCTGTCACTGTAGTATCGTGATTGTAAAAGTTTAGCAGTGTTTAATACATGTCTAAAATATTGTAAGAAAATAATTAATTGAAGAATGTTTACGTCACGATTTTTTTCATTTATATTGAACGATCAATCCCGATAGTGACAAACTTCCCCCCGTTAGAACCTGTCATGTTCTATTTTGGTTCTAACATAGTTGGTAAGAGGTGCTCTTATACGTGAAAGAGACTACCAAACCCCATATTTATAAACAAAATCTCAAATACTGCAGCAAAACCTGTGTTCTGTTATCGATGTTTTGGTTTTCTGTTAATCTATGATTAAATTAATCGAGCTTCGAACAACTGAGTCATGAAGTATACCCTATTTATATACTAAGAGCACCTGCAAGAATCTGTATGATGTAACATCGCACATTTAAACTATAAAACAGTAACATTACTTACTTTTTGGAAGTTTTAGTCCTGGTGCGTAATTTGTCCAGGCATACAGTGAGTCTCGTGGTCCCTTACAAACCCTTTTGGAGTCGATGCAGTCCCTATAAAAGACAATAGAAGTTCGATATAATATTTTTTCGTTTTCATCAACCGAAGTGAGCATCAAGTCACAGAAAAGTCACTGTAATTGTCTTTTTTTGATGTTTTAAAAGCAACAAAAACTAAATGTTAAACAAGAAATATTTTGATTTTGATGCTTTTTGTTTAATTATACATACATAAATATATATATATATATATATATATATATATATATATATATATATATATATATATATATATATATATATATATAGCAAGCACATGTCACTTGCACCACTGCGGTAGCTCAGTTGGTAGAGTGCTCCCTCCGTGAGTGGAAAGTTGTGGGTTCGAATCCCGACCGGATCTGACCCAAGACTTGAAAGTGAGTAGTGACTGTTCAAGCACTCGGCATTACGAAAGGAATGGGATGAAACGGATGGGAACTTAAAATAAACGAGTTTCCGTTTCAAGGTAGAAATGACACGATAAAGAACCCCGCTGTATCATGCCATCAGTGCAACGCACAGGCAAAATTTATGCACTTTTTCCTATATAGCACGTCTCGATATAAGTGAAATATTCTTAACTGGGACGTTTAACACAATTACTAACTCAAATCAACTCACATGTCACTTGTAATTATTGGGGTTTCTAAACTTTTGATTTGACCCTGTATCTATAACAACGCCTAAACATTTTGTATTGTCCCTCTGATGTGCTTTGACTTTGACCTTAAAGGTCACAGATCAATGGCATAAAATAACAACAATTGAAAACACATCTTACAAAAATCTAAATACTGTCAAATACAACAGGTAATGTAACAGTGTTGAATAACCTGTGTAAATTTATAAAAATTTTAGCGAATCAGTCCTACAGGTAAGTTATTTAGTTATTTCGTTTGTTTTATGTTTTTTGCCATTATTTATACATGTATTCATATATATTGTCATGTGCTGATTTTG
>CM056608.1:33664881-33692381 GCA_029721355.1 Tegillarca granosa | reverse complement strand
GTCTCTAATACACAGTCATCATCATGGTCCTTGGTGTCCTTATAAAGAGATGTCTCTGATACACAGTCATCATCATGGTCCTTGGTGTCCTTATAAAGAGATGTCTCTAATACACAGTCATCATCATGGTCCTTGGTGTCCTTATAAAGAGATGTCTCTAATACACAGTCATCATCATGGTCCTTGGTGACCTTTTACAGAGATGCCTCTAATGCACAGTCATGGTCCTTGGTGTCCTTATAAAGAGATGTCTCTGATACACAGTCATCATCATGGTCCTTGGTGTCCTTAGAAAGAGATGTCTCTGATACACAGTCATCATCATGGTCCTTGGTGTCCTTATAAAGAGATGTCTCTGATACACAGTCATCATCATGGTCCTTGGTGCCCTTATAAAGAGATGTCTCTGATACACAGTCATCATCATGGTCCTTGGTGTCCTTATAAAGAGATGTCTCTAATACACAGTCATCATCATGGTCCTTGGTGTCCTTATAAAGAGATGTCTCTAATACACAGTCATCATCATGGTCCTTGGTGCCTTTTTAAAGAGATGTCTCTGATACACAGTCATCATCATGGTCCTTGGTGTCCTTATAAAGAGATGTCTCTAATACACAGTCATCATCATGGTCCTTGGTGCCCTTATAAACAGATGTCTCTAATACACAGTCATCATCATGGTCTTTGGTGTCCTTATAAAGAGATGTCTCTTATACACAGTCATCATCATGGTCCTTGGTGTCCTTATAAAGAGATGTCTCTTATACACAGTCATCATCAGGGTCCTTGGTGTCCTTATAAGAGATGTCTCTAATCACAGTCCATCATGGTCCTTGGTGTCCGTTATAAAGAGATGTCTCTGATCACAGTCATCATCATGGTCCTTGGTGTCCTTATAAGAGATTCTCTATACACAGTCTCCTCATGGTCCTTGGTGTCCCGTATAAAGAGATGTCTCTACATCACATCTGGTCCTGGTGCCCTTATAAAGAGATGTCTCTAATACACAGTCACATCATGGTCCTTTGGTGTCCTTATAAAGAGATGTCTCTTAATACACAGTCATCATCATGGTCCGTTGGGTGCCTTAAAAGAGATGTCTCTTGATACACAGTCATCATCATGGTCCTTGGTGTCCTTATAAAGAGATGTCTCTAATACACAGTCTCATCATGGTCCTTGGTGCCCTTATAAAGAGATGTCTCTGATACACAGTCATCATCATGGTCCTTGGTGTCTTATAAAGAGATGTCTCTAATACACAGTCATCATCATGGTCCTTGGTGCCCTTATAAAGAGATGTCTTTGATACACAGTCATCATCATGGTCCTTGGTGCCCTTATAAAGAGATGTCTCTAATACACAGTCATCATCATGGTCCTTGGTGTCCTTATAAAGAGATGTCTCTAATACACAGTCATCATCATGGTCCTTGGTGACCTTTTACAGAGATGCCTCTAATGCACAGTCATGGTCCTTGGTGTCCTTATAAAGAGATGTCTCTGATACACAGTCATCATCATGGTCCTTGGTGTCCTTAGAAAGAGATGTCTCTGATACACAGTCATCATCATGGTCCTTGGTGTCCTTATAAAGAGATGTCTCTGATACACAGTCATCATCATGGTCCTTGGTGCCCTTATAAAGAGATGTCTCTGATACACAGTCATCATGAGTGTCCTTGGTGTCCTTATAAAGAGATGTCTCTAATACACAGTCATGGTCCTTGGTGTCCTTATAAAGAGATGTCTCTAATACACAGTCATCATCATGGTCCTTGGTGCCCTTATAAAGAGATGTCTCTGATACACAGTCATCATCATGGTCCTTGGTGTCCTTATAAAGAGATATCTCTAATACACAGTCGTGGTCCTTGATGCCCGTATAAAGTGATGTCTCTAATACACAGTCATCATCATGGTCCTTGGTGCCCGTATAAAGAGATGTCTCTGATACACAGTCATCATCATGGTCCTTGGTGTCCTTATAAAGAGATTTCTCTGATACACAGTCATCATTATGGTCCTTGTTGGTTCTTGGTGTCCTTATAAAAAGATGTTTCTAATAGTCATTTATCATCATGGTCCTTGGTGCCCTTATAAAGAATTGTCTCTAATACACAATTTACGCAATGATCTTTGTTTTACAATAAACAAATGATTTTAAACACCTGTGACCTAAAGGGGTCCTGTCAGAACCCAGTAAACAAATGGCTTCATTAATCGAATGATCCTGATCAGCTTTGAGGACCTAATAAACAGAAAGCTTTGAAACACTAGTGATCTAAAGACCTGTAAGGACCCAATAACAAATGACTTTAATAATCAAATTTTCCTAATGGACTTTGAGGACCTAATAAACAAAAACCCTGAAACACTAATGATCTTAATGAAGTTTAAGAAACTACTGCACTTGTTAAATAATCCGTAATTCTACTTGGTAGCAGGTGTCTGAATACAACGGTTTATAATTTTCGTATTTTTGTTTATTTTTCAAATATTCAAAAAAAAAAAAAAAATTACAAAATAACAACTTTATTTTTTTCTTACTTTTTATGCTATATTTCTTTTAGAAAATGAAAGATTCAATATGACAAGCAAAAGTTAAATTTAACTGTCCTTTCTAAAACCACAACATTTTGATATAAATGCGAACATATGTACTGTAACTAATCTTTAGCACACGTGTCCTTAAACTACACCATCGCCGACAGGTACAGAAGTGTAATCGTTTTGATATGCTTTATTTTACTTGACTGTTGATCTGTCGATTTGTTAGTTAAAGTCAACACACACACACACACACACACACACACACACACACACACACACACATAAATATATACGGCAATGAAAAACAGTTTTATTGGTCATAGTTTCATCGTGATAGTATCAGTTATGTTTGAGTAAAATAATTTAACAAAGTGGTAACAAACATTCAATATTTCTTGTAAAAATTTCAATCTTGATTTGGTGCTTGATTGACTTAAATACACCACGTACTTCATCCAATCCCAACAGCAACATTGCAATTTTATTTACTGGTAGTTTGAGACTGTGGTGTCTGATTGATTACAGGATCGATGAAACAATGTGTTTAAATAGTCAATATTACTGGTAAAATTATTTATTTTAAGACACCTCTTAAAAATGCATTATAAAATCTTTCATTTCGATCATCTTATTATTTTAAATTATGTTTGATTCATTCATCTAAGTTCATTCATTCGTTCAACAATTGACAAATCTTTTATTTTTCAAACACATATACTTACCAATATTAACAATGTACTATGGCCGGATCTTATCTTGATTTACTGAAAACAATTTTCCAGAAAAAAGGAGTCTCAACCGGTCTAGAAATTACAATAATTTTTTTTTTGTTATAAGTGTCAACATCAATAATCGTAACATTATTTTAATGGGATCACTGGCTTATTTCGTTAACAGATGGCAGTCATAATAAGGTAACCCCGAATAAATTATGTTTACAAACATCCTATTTTAGTGAATGACAGAAGAAATTAAAATTTTACATACTAGGCAAAAACTTTTTCTGTGAAATCCGGACCATTGCATCCTGCTTTTAAAAACCAAATCTGATTGGTCCATTCACATATTTATTTTCTGTATATAAGGTAAAATTTTATCTCTGGCTGCATCAAGGCTGACACGACCATTACATCCAACTTGTGACCGTTTTTAAAGTTTACAGGTAATTTTTGTTTTAATTATTTATGTTAATATTTTAATTTCAGGGAATTATTTATAAAACAAAATGGACTGTGATAGAATAAAACCAATTTTAGCTTCATATTTATATAAATGTTTTAATAGAAGAAAATTTTGAATTTTAAACCGGTCGAACTTTTAGTAAACAATTCTAGTTACATTTTAATTTTTAAGGCAATAATATTTTATCGATAACTGTTGATTGTAACCAAGTTTTATTAAATTGCGTTTCCTTCAGTTTAAGTCTCTCATACGTCTAAATAGCTGGGATTAATCATGCTTGTTTTATTTATGTTTACACGATTAATTGCATTGACTTCTTTATTACACTTTAGTAATAATAATAATAAAAAAATAATAACAATAATAATAATAATTGTTAACGCTCTCGTCTATATATATATATATGTGTGTGTGTGTGTGTGTGTGTGTGTGTGTGTGTGTGTGTTACTATGGTCTATATCGAAAATACGCTGGATTGCAGTGGATTTTATTATATTTTATTGTTTTGTTGTATCAAAATTTAAACTTGAAAAGTCTGATTTAAAAACTTTTTCAGACAACTTAATAGTATTATCGGTCTAAAGTTACAAAGCTCAGCATCAGAACTTTTATTCTTGAAAATATGTAAACTATCTTATCGCGAAAAAAATTACCGAATTAAATACTTTATTTAATATTATAAATAAGATGTTATGACAAAAAATTGTAAATAAAACACACTTTTATATTTAAATATGTTTAAAATACTAATGTCTAAATCTACCACAACTACTTCTACTACTACTAAATTTCGTCACCGTATATAATGCATTTTTGTAACGGGTTCATTTTTACCTAGGTTTATTTCAATACGTTTTTTTTAATCAAACTCATTTCTATCTTGTTTAAAATGTGAACAAGAAAATTATAGGATTAAGTCCCATCAACCGTCCCATCACTAATTAGATATAAAATTTTATATTCGAGGCAAGAGATGATATCTTACAAGTGTCGGAACATCGAAGAATAATAAGAGCGCCTACAAATATATCTGATTTTTACTATTGAGTAAAACGCGCGTTAAACATAATTTTATATAAGACTATTTAATTTTACAAATTAAAAGCTTTTAAAGCTAATTTTTACATATTTGGGAATTTCTGATGTAAGTTAGATTTTCATATTGTTTCACAGCCGATTTCACCAAGATAAATTTTGTAATTTTTTTCAATTCTATATTATCGCACAATGACGTCACGATCGGCACTAAGATCTTTTTGTTTTAAGTGTAAAATTTAGTGAATGGATAACTAATTACAAAAAACCGCAATAGTAGGGATATGTT
Source organism: Tegillarca granosa (assembly GCA_029721355.1). NCBI lineage: Eukaryota > Metazoa > Mollusca > Bivalvia > Arcoida > Arcidae > Tegillarca > Tegillarca granosa. Next base: position 33,687,319 of record CM056608.1, on the reverse strand, counting down.
AAAATATCGAATTTTCCATTTTAAATGATTGAAATTTTAACCTTAATAAATTAAAATTGAATAATAGATTAAAAATTATGTTTTCGAGATTACCAGATATTTAAATGCCGATATTAATTTTATGGCGGTGTAGTTACACCATATGAGTTTTCAAATAAAAATTACTGTGCCAATTTACTTTATAAATGTTGATCATAAAAATGATTTAAAGAACTACTGATTGAGTCAACAGCCGTATTCGACTGGTCGTTTTCCGTTTAGCAAGAGACTTTTCCATTAGACGATATTTTCCCATCTTCATTTTTGTGAGAGTTAATTAAGCTTTATTTTCATAGAAAATCCCATTAACTTGAATTATGATTGGTTATTTTTTCTTTATAGATAGAAGAAAGCAACTATGAAGATCATTTCAGCTTGTTTTATTTTCTCCCTCTTCGTAATCGGTAAGTTATGATCTTTTTTTCCATTTTACTTTGTTTTCAAATATGAATGTTCCAAAAAAAATCAGAAATTACCGTGGTTTCAAAAATTAAATCAATAATTCACTTCATTGGGTTCACAAAAGCCGATGACACAAAAGTTGTATTAACTAATTAAAGATAATAAACTATTAACTCTTTGACTTTTCTGGGACTTAATTGATAATATTAATTGACTTTTCTGGGACTAAATTGATAATATTAATTGACTTTTCTGGGACTTAATTGATAATATGAATTGACTTTTCTGGGACTAAATTGATAACATTAATTGACTTTTCTGAGCTAAATTGATAACATTAATTGACTTTTTCTGGGACTAAATTGATAATATGAAATGACTTTTCTGGGACTTAATTGATAATATAATTGACTTTTCTGGGGACTAAATTGATAACATTAATTGACTTTTCTGGGACTTAATTGATAACATTAATTGACTTTTCTGGGACTTAATTGATAACATTAATTGACTTTTCTGGGACTTAATTGATAACATTAATTGACTTTCTTGGACTTAATTGATAATAATAATTGACTTCATCTGGGACTTAATTGATAATATTAATTGACTTTTCTGGGACTTAATTGATAACATTAATTGACTTTTCTGGGACTTAAATGATAACATTAATTGACTTTTCTGGGACTAAATTGATAATGTTAATTGACTTTTCTGGGACTTAATTGATTATATTAATTGACTTTTCTGAGACTTAATTGATAACATTAATAGACTTTTCTGGGACTTAATTGATAACATTAATTGATTTTCTGGGAATTAATTGATAACATTTATTGACTTTTCTGGGGACTTAATTGATAACATTAATTGACTTTTCTGGGACTTAATTGATAATATTAATTGACTTTTCTGAGACTTAATTGATAACATTAATATACTTTTCTGGGACTTAATTGATAACATTAATTGACTATTCTGTGACTTAATTGATAATAATAATTGACTTTTCTGGGACTTAATTGATAATATTATTTGACTTTTTTGGGAAAGTTACATATTTCTATTTGCTTAACTAAGTACTTTTTACGTGAAAAATATAACCAAAAATATTTTATGATCCGGAATTGAATTTAAAGCACAAAAACTCAATAATGCTTGTCCTTTTTACTAGTTGTTTTATCTTTAATTTTTTTTTCGGGATATTTGACAAGTATGATGATGACCAGAAAGTTTAACTTTAAATCAGTTTCATAGATAACTGGTAATATTTCCATATAAGTAACATTCCAGACATGATCTTACATTATAAATACACCAATCTACCCGTAGATTACATAAAGCCTTACATGTTTTAGGTTTTCTGCTTTTTAGATACCTGAAGCTAAAACCTTTTCTGGTATTTTTTTATTTTGACTATTGTTAAAAACAGCATTGAATGATTAAGATTAGTGATTTTTTGTTTTATCAGCTTTTACCACACAAAAATGAAATGCATTTTTGTCAGATGTTTGGTCAACTTTTTTTTTCTATTCTTTTTTAATGTCAATACAAAAATAATATATCATAAACGAGAAAATAATAGTTTAGAAGTAAAGTGTCAAACTCTCTGCAAAGGCTAGACAACATACATCAATATAGCAAAAATGCATCCTTGATTAATTACTTAAAAAAACTGACTGGAACACAAAACAACACTGTTTTAATCATTTACTAACAGGTTAACCTAGTATTCAGGACTATGAAACCGGGCTTAAATATTTTCTATTTTAATATTTCAGGTTATTCCGTTCCGGTTAAACGGTTTGCGTTCGAACTCCCATCGGCTATGTCAAAGAGAGAGGCTGATGAACTCCCATCCGCTATGTCAAAGAGAGAAGCTGATGAACTCCCATCCGCTATGTCAAAGAGAGAGGCTGATGAGCTCCCATCTGCTATGTCAAAGAGAGAGGCTGATGAACTCCCATCTGCTATGTCAAAGAGAGAAGCTGATGAACTCCCATCCGCTATGTCAAAGAGAGAGGCTGATGAACTCCCATCCGCTATGTCAAAGAGAGAGGCTGATGAACTCCCATCTGCTATGTCAAAAAGAGAAGCTGATGAACTTCCATCTGCTATGTCAAAGAGAGCGGCTGATGAACTCCCATCTGCTATGTCAAAAGAGAGGCTCATGAACTCCCATCCGCTATGTCAAAAAGAGAGGCCGATGAGCTTCCATCCGCTATGTCAAAGAGAGAAGCCGATGAGCTCCCATCTGCTATGTCAAAGAGAGAAGCTGTTGATCTCCCATCTGCTATGTCAAAGAGAGAAGCTGTTGAGCTCCCATCCGCTATGTCAAAGAGAGAGGCTGATGAACTTCCATCTGCTATGTCAAAGAGAGAAGCTGATGAACTCCCATCCGCTATGTCAAAGAGAGCGGCTGATGAACTCCCATCCGCTATGTCAAAGAGAGAAGCTGATGAACTTCCATCCGCTATGTCAAAGAGAGAGGCTAAGGAACTTCCATCGGCAATGTCAAAGAGAGAAGCTGATGAACTCCCATCCGCTATGTCAAAGAGGGAGGCTGATGAGCTCCCATCCGCTATGTCAAAGAGAGAAGCTGATGAACTCCCATCTGCTATGTCAAAGAGAGAGGCTGATGAACTTCCATCCGCTTTGTCAAAAAGAGAGGCTGATGAACTCCCATCCGCTATGTCAAAGAGAGAAGCTGATGAACTTCCATCTGCTATGTCAAAGAGAGAGGCTGATGAACTTCCATCCGCTATGTCAAAGAGAGAGGCTGATGAACTCCCATCTGCTATGTCAAAGAGAGAGGCTGATGAACTTCCATCCGCTATGTCAAAAAGAGAGGCTGATGAACTCCCATCCGCTATGTCAAAGAGAGAAGCTGATGAACTTCCATCTGCTATGTCAAAGAGAGAGGCTGATGAACTTCCATCCGCTATGTCAAAGAGAGAGGCTGATGAACTCCCATCTGCTATGTCAAAGAGAGAGGCTGATGAACTCCCATCCGCTATGTCAAAGAGAGAAGCTAATGAACTCCCATCCGCTATGTCAAAGAGAGAGGCTGATGAGCTTCCATCCGCTGTGTCAAAGAGAGAGGCCGATGAGCTTCCATCCGCTATGTCAAAGAGAGAGGCTGATGAACTCCCATCCGCTATGTCAAAGAGAGAAGCTGATGAACTTCCATCCGCTATGTCAAAGAGAGAGGCCGATGAGCTTCCATCCGCTATGTCAAAGAGAGAGGCTGATGAACTCCCATCCGCTATGTCAAAGAGAGAAGCTGATGAACTCCCATCCGCTATGTCAAAGAGAGAGGCTGATGAACTTCCATCAGCTATGTCAAAGAGAGAGGCTGATGAACTTCCATCCGCTATGTCAAAGAGAGAGGCTAATGAACTCCCATCTGCTATGTCAAAGAGAGAGGCCGATGAGCTTCCATCCGCTATGTCAAAGAGAGAGGCTGATGAACTCCCATCCGCTATGTCAAAGAGAGAGGCTGATGAACTTCCATCAGCTATGTCAAAGAGAGAGGCTGATGAACTCCCATCCGCTATGTCAAAGAGAGAGGCTGATGAACTTCCATCCGCTATGTCAAAGAGAGAAGCTAATGAACTCCCATCTGCTATGTCAAAGAGAGAGGCCGATGAGCTTCCATCCGCTATGTCAAAGAGAGAGGCTGATGAACTCCCATCCGCTATGTCAAAGAGAGAGGCTGATGAACTTCCATCAGCTATGTCAAAGAGAGAGGCTGATGAACTCCCATCCGCTATGTCAAAGAGAGAGGCTGATGAACTTCCATCCGCTATGTCAAAGAGAGAAGCTAATGAACTCCCATCTGCTATGTCAAAGAGAGAAGCTGATGAACTTCCATCCGCTATGTCAAAGAGGGAAGCTGATGAACTTCCATCCGCTATGTCAAAGAGAGAAGCTGACGAACTCCCATCCGCTATGTCGAAAAGAGAAGCTGATGAACTTCCATCCGCTATGTCAAAGAGAGAGGCTAATGAACTTCCATCCGCTATGTCTTAAGTTTTTAATAACATTTTTGCTTTTTATAAAAATGTTTCCAAATATGTTTTGTTTTAAGCTGTTGAATGTCTTTTACAGTGTTTGTACGCATTTTAGGGTAAATATTCGTATTCTAGTCATAAACTTATTCAGCCATTGGAACATTTGTAACTATTATTATACCGTTTGTTTCAAAACTGGAAGTTAATTTGTGATTTTTCTTATGAAATTTTGATTTTCAACTATGAAATCCCGTATTTGTATATAATTAATTATCGCGGGGAATCTTCGAACTTCGAACTGTGTTCAACACAAAATTAAATGTAACAAAATTCGATATTTAGCCAATATAGACATGTCTTCTGTTGCGGCCAGAAAACTTTGTCACCTATATGCTGTAGATATGATACCTTCGATGCCCCCCTCTCTCTTCGTAAATAATCTCTTACTTAGCTCCCTTTTGAAACCGGCTTTTATTCTATTTTTACGAGTATATTCACGAATCAACAAAACTCAATAAAATTAATGACAGGAAAATTTGTATCCGTCGAAAATGATGCATGACATTTTGCAAAAAATTAAATGATAATAACTTGAATTAAATTGATGGATTTAACCATCGTAAAACAGGTGGATGGTTCCAAATGGCTGATGGGGTTTTAAGTTAAATCACAGTATTAAGTTTTACTGAAATACCTATATATTTGTCAGAAAAAATAAAGTTAGCATATATCTTTTTTGTGCGCATATTTCTATGAAATAATGATCCAGTGTGCTAGAGAGGTACATTGTAGTTATGTAAGGAGTGACTTGTATGAAGCCATGGCTTGATGCAGATTAAACAGGGAACCAGGCAGATTTTACTTATTGCATTGCATAATGACGTCAGCTGTTGTTACAGAAGTTGTTTTCTTTTTCGGTTCTTTCCCAATATATGGAAAAATAATGAATTTGACTGTGTTTTGTCGAATATGTTTTCTTTAGTTTATTAAACGATATATGATATTAATTGCCTTATGTTGTTATTAATTATTTAGCAGATAATTGTAAAATTATAGATAGAGGGGAAAAACAACAAATAAACAACTCGCATACATTTTAAAATACTATGTCTAATTTTCACAGAAAAATAATTACTAGATAAATCTGATAAGTTTAGTTTGTATACAGCCTTGGAGAAAAATGATTGGTCTGTATTTCAATTTTCTCGGCACATTATGCTACCATGAGGATGGTCAATAATGCTTACGAATCACACTGACCTTCACCGTCAATGGTGCGTACGAATCACACTGACTTTCACCGTCAATGATGCGTACGAATCACACTGACTTTCACCGTTATAGTGCGTACAAATCAAACTGACTTTCACCGTCAATGGTGCTTACGAATCACACTGACTTTCACCGTCAATGGTGCGTACGAATCACACTGACTTTCACCGTCAATGGTGCGTACGAATCACACTGACTTTCACCGTGTTAGTGCGTACGAATCAAACTGACTTTCATCGTCATAGTGCGTACAAATCAAACTGACTTTCACCGTCAATGGTGCTTACGAATCACACTGACTTTCACGGTCTTGGTTCGAATCCCAATCAACTAGATCCTTGTGTGAATAAGTAAGTCAGTTCGCTTACCGAAAAAAGATGGTTTTTCTCGAAGCTCTAGTAACTTCCGCCATTCAAGAATTAATAACTCCTATAAAAACATATATATCTTGACTGGGGCGTAACTCACAATAACTCCACACCAAAGTGGTGATACTAGATTCAGAATCCTTAATTAAGAAATGGCAGTAAAAATGAAGCTTTATTACACGTCGGTTGTGCATGAAAGATATTTTAAATGGTGTAACCTTTAAAACTGGTTTAGATAATTGTTTATTGATTTACGTCATATCAGCAATTTTTTAAAATTTTAAAAAAATATATATCTTTTTCCACAATGGTTTATGTAAACAGATTCATTTTTTTGCCTGAGTTTTATGGTTGTGTTTTCAATTTGAATTACTAATAGAGCACACTTATGTCCACATTTAGGGAAAATTACATGGTTTAAAGTCAGCTAGTGAGGCATACGTCAATGAGAGCCACTTTTACACTTGCTATTGACCGGATGTTGCTGCAGGTTAAACGTGGTTGACGTTGTAAGTTTTTGTTTTCTTAGCTTTATAAGCCTAACCCACTAAGCAGATATCATGCCGCTGGATTACTTCAACGATGACATCTATACGTCCTGCTTTTATCATACGTCCTGCTATTATCCTTGATCCACTTGAGTGGAGGTGGAGTGGAGTAATAATGTTTAACGCCCCAATCAAAATTATTTCACTTATTTAGAGGCGAACATTTATGGTATGATGGAGGAAACCGAAGTGCCCAGAGAAAAAGCTGACCTTCGGCAAGCGAACTGACACACTTTTTTCACACTAGGATCTGTCCCGAGTGGGATTCGAACCTAGGCGGTGAGAGGCGCTGTGATCCGTCAGCACGCTTTAGACCACTCGGCCACCGAAACCCCCTTAAGATCCACCTTGGATCTAACAAAAGTTCTTGTGGTGTTGGAGGTTTCTGCAAGTATTTTTGATCTGCTTTTTAATAGTGCTCATGAATTACAGCCATAAACTGATAATGTTTACCTGACTCCAGCTTCACAATCAAGCGTCGTTATCTTAAGAAAACGTCACCTTGAGCGATGTCAATGGAAATAATTGTACCAGACAAGCGCTAAAAGATATTACTTGAAGCGCCGGGTAGTTGTTTCATGTTGTAATAACCAAGACGCTGTTTAACAATAAAATGATAGATGTACCTGTTTATTTATCTTTTAATGTAAAACAAAAGTTCATTAACTCCGTTTTGATTGGGATGACGATTTAAAGAATCGCGATATTATTATCAATACACCTAAGTGCATTCCGTATCAAGCGACACGAGAGCTAAACGACATTGAAAAACACAACTTTTTTGGTTTCAGTATATTATTTGGATATCAATGATGGTCTCGTGTGTATATCCTTTATCCTTTAAATAAACAAGGGAAAATGTTTAGGCTGAATTAGACTTTTAAGTCAAGCGGGAACATACAAAGGAACAAATAATTAAAATGTGCATATTAAAATCATTTTTGTAATTTTGACAGAAAAAGTCATTACTTAAATTAAACTTTAAGTGTATAGGCCTAAGTACCTGTGATTCAAATTTTAATTTCCGTTGAAATATAGGGAAAATGAAATAAAATATTTTCTTTTATAAAGCAAACAGTAACAGCGGCATTCCAGGAGTCGTACCAGCAGTAGGATGAAGGTATGTTGAACTAATATTCTTTACTGAAATGGATGAAATTATAATCCATTTCGACAAAACATGAAATTCAAAATTATTTTCATTTCCAAAAGTAAATTTGTGAATTTTAAATTTCAAAAGACGTATTCGACTGGTCGTTTCAGCTGAGTTATAATCTCTTGTATCAACTGATATTTCTAATTTGTACGTGTTACCAATCAGATCACAGAATTTATTTTTCACTTTTGTCATTCCGCTGGTAAAGTGCTCAACAGACTTCCACTTCTAAAAAAACTGTTGTTCATGAAGGACACATCGAAAACCAAATGTTAAATTGTTGTCTATGATCTAATCGGTCAATTTTAAAATGAAAAAATGGTTAGACGGAAAAGCTTCTTGCTAAACGCAAAATTAGCAGTCGAATATGTCTATTGCTAAAAGAAATTTCACTGCATGGTAGAAAAACCCAGGTGTTTAATTCGTCTGAAAACAACTCTATGAAATAATAAAAAGTAAACGATCTGATCCTCTTATTAACATCAAAAGATATCTTGGATGTTACCATATTTAAATTTATACTGTAGGAGATATAGTTTTAGGATTTTTGATCAAGATCAATATTCGATGATAACTTTATAAAATTGCGAATTATAAAATGTTTGTTTGACTCTAGGATTCTTCTAAAGAATCGGATACAACAGTAGACGATGAGAGTCACTTTGGCGTCGTATAAGCCGGGTCTATAGACACACGACCACCAATCTGTATAGGCCAATAACAAAGATATGTCTCATATGATACAACAGTAGACGATGAGAGTCACTTTGGCGTCGTATAAGCCGGGTCTATAGACACACGACCACCAATCTGTATAGACCAATAACAAAGATATGACTCATATGATACAACAGTAGACGATGAGAGTCACTTTGGCGTCGTATAAGCCTGGTCTATAGACACACGGCCACCAATCCGTATAGACCAATAACAAAGATATGACTCATATGATACAACAGTAGACGATGAGAGTCACTTTGGCGTCGTATAAGCCGGGTCTATAGACACACGGCCACCAATCCGTATAGACCAATAACAAAGATACGACTCATATGATACAACAGCAGACGACGAGAGTCACCTTGGCGTATAAGCCTGGTCAATAGACACGGAGCTACCAATCTGTTTAGACAAAAAGATGGAATTCCAAACTCTGATGAAATAGTTGGCTTGCTCTACGTTGTCCGTTAATGGCTAATCATCTAACGGCGTTATTTTTGAAAGCTTTTTTATTATTATTATTATCATTTTGTTTTCAGTTTGACAAATAAGCGGAATAGAAGCAATCAAATACTACTGTAACAACGAGATATATTTCGTAAACAGTACTAATAATATTGTAGCATTAATCTTTTTAAATTTAAAATAAAAATGAATTAAATAATTTGTTGTTACCACATCAATAACAGATATCATTTACCAGTTTATGTAATTATGTATTATTTTACAGCAATAGTATTACTGTTATCTCATTAATTCGACAATGACAGGTGTTTATCTTGATTACAATAAGGAAAATTAAATTTGATTGTAACTATGTATTAGCTTTCCCCACTAACAAATATATCCTTTGGTTGTTGTACAATTCCAATCAAAAGTCCTTGAGATTAGCCTGCGCTGGTTCTGAACGCTCGAAAATTTTAAGTAAGGTAGTTGAAATGATGCTTCGTCGTATTAGTTTAACAATTTGGAACACCATTTACCTTTAGCACAGTTGTTTCATTGTAAGCAGATAAAGGCCGCTTAAGTTGTTATCTTTAACAAGTAACTGAAGCAATTGCTTACTCCCAAAACCGTTGGCTGTAAAAACTTACCACTAGAATCGAATCAAAATTCGACACTCTGCATTTGACTTTATAAAACAATACTTGTTTCATTTCGCCAGTATATAACATTTTATAATCCACATATGAATTAAACGGACTGACAGAAATACAATTTTTAACATTTCGAAATGAAAAAATTGTTTGCATTGTCTATCTAATTAAACTACACATCACCAAACAATTTCTAATGTTTACAAACAAAATATGCAGTAAATCAAAACTGATGTTGGTGAATCTGGTGTAGGATTGCTGAACAAGAAATAAACACTGTAATACATTGATGTAGTCCAGTGAAAGTGAGGATTATAATTGTAAGTTTATATTTATTAACATTTCACAAAGTGTATAAAGCTGTATAATACTTTTGTATGGCAGATTTTGAAAACGATTACACAGATATGGCTTTTAAATTTTTCAAGAACAGGATAAATATAACGTTTTACGCCTAGGTAAAGATTCCTTCACTTACATGTATATTGCGGTTATTGATTATGGAGAAAGCCGGAGATTCTGGAAAAATTATACAACCTTTAGCAAGCGAATGAACAACAATCTGCCCAGGATAGGGTGCTTTATAGACGCAGAGAATAGCTTCTCACTGTAAACTAAAGATTTAGATTAACCGCTACAGAGCCCACTCTTAAATCATAAAGAGAGTAGAATAAAATAAAGAGTAAAATATTTGCAGCAATTAATGCTAAGCGCGTTTTAAAGAGAGACACAACCATCGTTATAAAAAACAAACATTTATTAAAAAAAAAAGAAAAGAAAAAACAACTATGTAACTTTTATTAATGATTTACAAAACTACAGTCAAAACACTGTTTTGTTTCTTTTTCACTCGATCCTGTAACTGAAAAAAGTGATTGTACATTTTAACTTTAATTTCAATAAGATCTTTCAAAAAGACTCTTAAATCTAATGCTCGTGTTACGTTGGCACGACACACTGGAGAATCTGACTGCACATTTCAGGAAGCACACAGCAAAGTTGAGTTGACTAAGTTCTGCAATTTTACCCGCAGCTTTGAAGCTACCATAAAATTAAACCCTTTGTAATCAATTTTTGTCTCAAAATTCAACTGATATTTGTGCTATATATCTCTACAGAGCAATGTATTAATTTGGTTGCTTTTTATAGGTGAGTAAGGGATAGTTTTAATTGACTATTTTGACAATTAATTTTTTGTAAATACTGGGGAAAAACTACAAATACATGGTGGAAAAGAAGAATAGTAATAAGATTAATTATTTTCTCCCATAAGATTACTTGTCACATTTTGTTTTATTGAATAAATTCATCTTGTCACTATTAAATCACACACACACACACACACACACACACACACACACACACACACTATATTAGACATGGTCACAGGACGTACATGAATTTGCAAAAATTATTTCAACGTAAGTTTAAGATATTCGTAAGATATTAAATCCATTGCATTTCGTCATGTTGTCTATATGTTGAAGTCTATCAAGTTTAGGCTCTGTTAAATAAGAACGAATGTGTTTGCTATAAATGCTACAATGCTGCTTTTACCTAAATGAATCTTAAAAGAAAAGACAGTATAGGACTGTTGTTTTTAAACAAGTAAGCAAGACATAAACGCAAGTGTGCTGAAGATACGACGCTGTCTCGATCTTTATATTTTCACCTGCAAAGATCTGTTGATGAGTAAATTTTATATAGTAGAGTGGTGCAGATGCTTTGATGGCTAGACCAAGCATAACTTGCTTTGTCAAGTGTTAAAGATGCAGTATTAAAATTGTCGAATTTTCGGGTTGTTGCGAAAATAACCCTCTCTCTCTCTCTCTCTCTCTCTCTCTCTCTCTCTCTCTCTCTCTCTCTCTCTCTCTCTCTCTGTGGCTTCTGCTTTTCCTGTTTTCTTTTTCAATGAATTATTTAACGATTATGATAATACCTCTAACCAATCATACCAGGCCAAATTGTTGGAACTCCGCCAGCACTAGCTGTAAAAAAGAAATATGAAAAAATATATTAAAAACAATGTATATTTTCTTTTTGTTTGTCTTTTATAACTAAAAAAATGCTAGTAATAACATCACTTTCGCAAATTTTATACACAAACACGATGCACACTGTTTTCTATTTTAAGGCTTAATACTGCTTCTTACATGTGCAACACAGACAAAAGCATTGGTATTTGTCGTCTAAGGTAATTTGCTTGCGTAATTTAACGTCAGAGTGAGTTTTTTATTTACTGCAGCTCACCTAAAGAGAGGTGAACGGTTTTCTGTAGTAAATTACGCCATAAGACGATTTTTGTCGTATCTCACTTATGTATAACTGACAATGTTAAGGCCAATTATCCAAGACCCACTGCCTATATGAGCTTCCTCATGACAGAGTTTTAAAAAGTAGGTCTCTTATAAAAAACTAGAGGTATTAAATTTTTTTTGAAAAAGTTGTTTAGGAATTACTGTCTGTTGAAAAACAATTTCATGAAATTTAAGCTATAAACTGTTTACATTTTATATACGTTTCTAAAAGTTTCTTAATGTGTGATTTACATCATAAGGTAAATATGTTATGTATGAAATATAATCTTGGTATTGTAAATGCTTTCACAGATAATAATAATAAAATAAAGACTAACGATAGCATTATTTTTCCTATTGCAAAATAATTCGAATACACAGTATTCCTTGTCAAGCTTACATTTTAACTAACTGATAAACTACATGGCATATATAAATTCTAGATTGTTAAACAGAGGACACAATGTAATTACATAGTACAATTATAGATAGATTTCAATTATAAAAAACCCAATTAAGTTTACAGCCTAAGGGATATTGGAACACATTCAATAAGAATGTTGCCCCATCTCCTGCTAATTGTTTGTTTAAAGCTGACTGTCCCAAGTTACTATAAAAAAAAAATATAACAGCAGACGCTAGTGCAAAACACCATTACTTCACTTAAGCTTCCTTAGAACTGACTGTCTAAGATCTTCCAAGAACAGATGAGAAAACAATAGTGCCCTTAGTAAAGACTGATTTTTTCCTTAAGGAAACTGGTTTATTTTTGCAGATATTTTATTTCTTTGATTTACCTCGACTATTAAATAAGAAAACTTATAAATAAGGGTAGAGAGAATTGATGTTTTATGCCCCATTCCTTTACATACAATAAGATGGTCAGTCTTATTTTGAAAAGTATGATTTTCAGCAGTTTCCTATCTTGAATTGTGCAAATAAATGGATTATTTGAAAAAAAGGATAATTGAAATATAATTTATTCTTGTAAGATTCACCACAAGTAATACACGCTCATTATTACACACTTTGTTGGTGATGGTAGGTTAATAAACACAAACTCACACAATCAGACTGAATGATTATAGTAAATAGTCAGTAAACAGTGCTGATTCTGCATTTTCCCATAGAGGACTGGACTGCCTCAGTGGTAGAACATCTGTCTTTTGATTGATGGGAGTGTCATGGGTTCAAACCCAAGTCGAGGCATGCATATCTGGAACCTAAACAATGACAGCACTTTGATTTGTAAGCACACACTTTAGACCACATCGCAACTGAGCCCTCGGTATGTTGTATAACTAACAAGATTAAAGTTACATTTAAATAATTAGAGTACCCCGAATTACAAAGAAACTAAAACTTATCAAAAGAAATTTTCTGATGAATTTAAATATACAGTTTTTGCGTACTAGTATATTGCAAATAACATGTATCATAACAAATATCAAATTTTATTTCCAGCATAGCCTGTCCTGCTTTCCTGCTGCTGCCATTTCAAATTTCAAAAATCGTTATTTTCTGCAGACAATCATTTTTAGTGCTTCAATTATGAGAACATTAACTGTAATCAAATTTTAATAACCCGTCTGTGACCCAGAGCATGTAAGTACAACAAACCCGAGACCAATAAAAAATAGGAAACATTCATTGATGGTCTGTGTAATATTCATTGCCCCAATGCAACAAACCCCTCAGTGTGATTTTACATATGACATACTGATACACATGCTCTTAATTGGTTTTAGACATTTGCCACGGTAATATATTGTTCTACAATGATAATGCATACTATTCATTTTAGTAAAAAATAAAAAAATAAAAAAAGCTTTCTTGTTTGATTTTAAACATTGATTTTAAATCTGAAATTTGATATCTTTCCGTTGACTCTCTGGGCAGTTCGACTGTTCTTAATCTGTAAATTAAGACCCTTTTGGCACCCTGACATCCATAGATGCCTTTTGTCTTAAAATGTGTATTTTAGATTGTTTAAAATGCCCCTGTTATTTTGACAAAAATGGCCTTTGTATGCAGTTCCTCTAGATACTAGACATACATGCATTTGATGTCCCTGACGGTTCAGTATTTTCAGTACTCTGATGGGTGGAGGGGTAGAGAATAGTGGAATAAGTAAAATTAATTACCTTGGCATATACTGTGATCAACAAGCCCTTGAATTGTATGTAATGCATCAAAATTAGCAACAGTAAATACTAAGCTTTGGTTTGAAGCTATGCCGATCAATTCTTTAAGATTGATCCCACCTCCAATTCCAATAGCCACTGTTGTTATCCCGCGATTATGTAGCAGATTTGCTTCTCTGATCGTTGATTGTCTGCTGCTAGACTGTCCATCTGTTATAATAACAGCAATGTTTGGAGCATCTGATCTATCCCCATTGCGGGCTGTAAAACTATGTTTTAATAGGTAGTCGATGGCAGAGTCTGTATTCGTTCCTCCTGACTGGTGGTGGATCCTATTTATAGCATCTATCAAGCTGTGTTTAGTTTGGTAATCATTTAGTTTGAACTGTGGATGAGGCGCCGATGAAAAAGTTACTACACCCATGTTTACACTAGATTGCCCTATATCAAATGAATTAACAACTGATTGAACAAATTGTAATTGTTTCCGAAAATAAGTACTGCCAACACTTGCTGAGGAATCCAACAACATCATGATGTCGGCTTTAACAGAATGACATGCTGCAAATTAAAAGAATATAAAATTTAATAATAATGTATAAGTATGACATTGATCCCCATTTTTTGCGTTGTCTTTTCTAATTGTTTTATGAATAATTTTGTGATTAATTGCGTTGGCTGTTGCCCAAAACGCTGACCAGAAATTAGTCTAGAAATGTTATCTTATTAGTTTACATTCTGCAAAATCTGACGCATATCTGAATCTGAATTATATATATATATATATATATATATATCTATATCTATATCTATATATATATATATATATATACAATCTACGCGTATAAAGTGGACGTACTGTAATAAAATAAAAATGGAAAAATGTTCTACCAGTACCTAATAAAATGACAATTACATGATATCGTACCTGTTTGGCAATTTGAGCCTTTGTAGTATTTATTACATTGACATGTGTAGCTGAAATTACCATTTATACAAGTTCCCCCGTGATGACATGGGCTTGAGCGGCATTCATCGACATCTGTTAAAGTATTGATAAATAAAAGCATACAAAAGAAGAAAATACAATTATATAACTGAAAGAACTATTTGGCAAGAGAAACACGCCAGAGTTTATGATAAAACATCTAAACAAGAAATTAAAGACCACTGTGTATGGGATGAGATAACTGGCTATAAATAGTAATTGTAGTAATGTCAAATGGTGTGGTTAAAGTACTACTGCACTGATGGAGGGGCCTTAACCAATCTATTATCTTTAAATCAGTGGTCTTGATAAAAAAAGACACATAAATGGACACATAGTGAAAATGAATAAATAATAAAAATATATATACATACAGCTGACAGCTACATTTGTTGATGGTTGTGATGTATACATAAGAGGTGCTGAAATAAAAACGGAACATAAACATGTTTCCAATAGATTAAAAGTCGTCTTTTGATATGATATGATTGATATATTATTTCAAGAATCTAATGCAATAAAACATGAGAAAAATGAAATAGGATAAATAGTGTCTTAACTTATTATGACAATCTTCATCAGCTTTCGGTTAGATTGGACATGTTTTTTAGTCAGCCATGACGAAGACATCATTTCATGTCTACTATAAAAACCGTTACTGGAACATAAACTTTAAAAACTTCACCTCTTCTTAAACTAAAAATGCCCCTCAAATAATGTCATGTTACGTTAACTGGCGCTGATGTTATACGTCAATATATTTGACAATATTGGATATGTCTAATTATTTTGCTTATATATCGTTTATTCTTTACAGAGTAAAAACGTGCTTCTGGCGTTTAGTTAGACATTTACAATGTTATTTTATATATATATATATATATATATATATATATATATATATATATATATATATATATATATATATATATATATAAAGAACGTTTTGAAAACAGTAGTTTCCTTTATTTGTAGTACTTCATTCCACCCTAGTACATAGTACTGTCACCGGTCCGGATGCACCTCCGTGGTAATATTCAATGTATGAAGCTCAATGTTTTGCTCAGTATGTTCATATATTCAATAATATATCTTGCCTGAATCTGTGATTCTGACTGATAGACTAGTCTTAGAGTCTTCTTAACTTATAAAAATCTTGGCTTGACTTATTCTCAATAACTGAAGATGCAGTTCAGCTTTTAAACAAATTTATTCAATTTTCCTAAAGATGTGTCTTGTCAGTATGAATGCCAGACTTTTACTGAAAAGTGTTCCGGACATTTTTATAATTTTATAATATTCATGAACAATGGATTAAAACAAAAGATTAACATAAAGGAGAACTTATTATTATTTTTTTAATCCATTCTTTGAAGTCTCATGGATTAAGTTTAAATTAGAAACTTAATTAGTTCATGTGCCAAATATATCCATTTGAGATAATTAATTTAAAAAAAATTATATAGAGGGACCGATGTTCATATTCTGTTTAATCCTAAATAACAATATGTCAGAATGTTCAAATAAATATAAATATTAATTAGAATTAAGAAAACTATTTATACACTTTGTTGTTTGCAAAATACAACATAAAAAAACCAATTTTACTATAACACTTTATTAAATCTAATTTCTACTTTTCCGACATAGCCAAAAATGTTATTAATAATGTGAGTGCAAGTTAAATTTAATCAAAAATGATCACACATTGTTTTTGGTAGTGCTGTAAAGAAAAATAAATTTATACTGGTACTGAATTGTATTTGTCTAGAAATGCCAAAATGCAGATGATGAAGTTTTAATTTTAAATATATAATACAAATACCAGTAAAATTTTGATGTGCCAGATGTGCACATTTCGGAATTTGATTCCTCATCGGTGACACTAAGACCGAAAAGTTTGATACATAAAAATATAAGCCAAACAGTTGAAAATAATGGATCTAAAGTTTCAAAATTATTCAAATTTAACTGATTTATTAAATCAAAATATGTTGTTTTATAATCAGGGATATATAAATGTATTTATTATATCTTGTTAATATTGTATTTATTTTATTTTGAAAATCTTTCAAGATTTTGACTTTTCTTGTTTAATGCTTTTTCTACCGACAAGTTTGTGTCTTTTTGCTACAAATTACCACCTTTTATTTGTAATCGATGGATTTGATATTTCGATTTAGAACAAACCTGTTTCACACAATTCTCTGTTACAATTTTCGGTATTACAGCATTCTTGACATGCCGTGCTTCGTGTCTCTACATTCCGACCCACCAGACTACCACGATGGTGATAACATAGCTAAAGTAAAAGTTGAGTACAAATGAAAAAAATGTGATGTGTTAATTTTGGAAATTGACTAGTAACCTTTTCGGATTTACTGTTTGTTTGAAACTTACCAGTGAAATGCAGATGGACCAAATCCAACTGTATTTCTTTAAGTTTGGCTTTTACGAAAGCTGTCTAATGTATAAAATGTCTTACATGAATAAAAATGATATTTTTTATTCTCCATTGGTAAAAACATATCTTTTCACAAAGAAAACGATTAAGAAAGATGTTCTAAATCGTAGTCGATATTAAGTTATGAAAACAAAAATGATATCTTTATTATTCCTTCTATAACCTTGAGTGTAAGGTTAATTGTTTTAAGAATTATTAACAATTGATGGCTAGTTAGTTTTTTAAAATAGTTATTGACACTATTACTAATTCCGTTGGAATATACTTTCTTATTCTAGACTTTGAAGTCCATAAATAAGGTTTAATTTGGACACTGAATAAGTTCATAAGTCAAATATATCCATTTAAGTTAATTACCAAAAATGAGTTTTTATATAGAGTAACGGAAGTTTATGTTCTGTTTTATATATAAATATCAATAAACCAATTACAATGTTTAAACACTTTGTCTGCTGCACAATACGGCATTTTTGTCAACTGAATTTCAAAACAATAAAAAATATCAATTTTAATTATTCGACATAGTAAAATAAAATAATATAAATATATTTTTGGTGAAAGTTCAATTGAAACAAAGCATATCTTAAATTCCTTTTTAATAGTACTGTAAAACTGCCGAAAGTGTGCACATATGGTACATCAATATTTAACAGGTATTTGTGTTATATATTTATTAAATTAAAAAATGTAAAATCAAAACTGATTTTCTCCTCGTTTGTTATTTATTAGGACCAGAATAATTCAAAATACGTCAAACTCTATTGCTTATTTGATTGGCATCATTGGTCATACGAGTTTTTCTTAAGTTTTTTTTTTAAATAAAAAACGTCAAATATCTGACAAAAATTCTACCTCTGTTGCCATTTTCTTTTTGCTAAGAAATTTATGCGAATTAAAGTGTTTGAAAATATTTATTGATAAAAAAAAAGCATTTCTTAGCTGGATTTGGATTCATATAATTTGGAACTTGGGATTATTTTGTTTTCAAATGTTTGGTTTATCTTTTTTTTCTAGCAGGTTTTCTGACACTAGTGTCACTGATGAGGAATAAATATTTTCGAAATGTGCACATACGGCAAATCAAAATTATACATTTATTATGGTTACATTTTTCCTGATTTAACCTTAAACGCAAGTTTATCGACAATCAAATGTTTACCTGTAAAACAAGTAACGATTTATTAAACACCCTTTTTAGGCCTAGTTTTGTGCATGTATAATACATCTAAAACAAATCGGATAATGATAAAAGAGTTGTGCAGTTTTTCCAGAAATAATGTTTGTTGAAAATTGAGATAACTTTGCCCCTAGGTATTTATTTATTAACTTATATACACTATTACAGTTCACATGTTTCATTTCAATAATGTATAAAATACACCCTCATGCCTACACAGCCGTGATTTATGGAAATATGTAACACAAATACCTGCTAAATGTTAATGTGCCATATGAGTACATTTCGGAATAATCATTCCTCATCAGTGACACTAGGGGCCGAAAAGTTTGATAAAAAAACTTCAGCCAACAGTTGAAAATAATTAATCCAAAGTTCCAAAATTAAAGGAATCCAAATCCAGCTAACGAAAGCTTTCTATTAGGGAACAGACATTAGTTTTAAATTAATTTCAAAAGTTAAGACGACTGAAAATCTTGCTAAATGGTATATTTTCTGACAGCACAAAGTACTGCCTACTGAGATATGGATACCCTCGGGGAGTTTTACTCCACCAGCAGCGGTAGTAAATACATAACACAAATACATGCAAAATTTTGATGTGCCATCTGTGCACATTTCGGGAAAATCATTCCTCATCAGTTACACTAGGGCTGAAATATTTTGGAAAGTGAAAGTGGCATTGCACGGTTTCTCCGGAGAATAAAATTTTCAAATTTAGTACTTTTAATTTTCACCCAGATTTAAATTTTTTTTTCTGTTTCCCCCCTTTATTCACAAA
Source organism: Tegillarca granosa (assembly GCA_029721355.1). Lineage (NCBI taxonomy): Eukaryota > Metazoa > Mollusca > Bivalvia > Arcoida > Arcidae > Tegillarca > Tegillarca granosa. The sequence goes on along the minus strand of CM056608.1, from coordinate 33,667,853 downwards.
TTTACACTATGACTAGAGTTTTTCTTCATTTTACTTACCATAAGTATAAAAGATAACTAATTATATTACACGTGGCAAATAAAGGACAAACAAAATTGAAACTACAATATCAAGTTATATACTTTAAAAGTATTTATCGATTTTTATAACTATGTTAAAGACAAATTATTCTTAGTTTTAAGGCTTAAGAGAAATGATCGGACCTGGACTCGCTCCTCTGATAAAAATTCACGTGTTTAACTGAATTAACCAGATTTCAAGGTTTTTACTTTGCTCTTAAGATTATAATTTAGATAAAGACCGACACGTTTCCGTTTGATTATTGAAGATAAATACTAAAGTAAAATTCTTATGAAATTGATTAAACGACCAACGATTGACGATATGATACTTGATGACTATCTTATAACACAATATCCGCATAACTGGTTAGCTAAATACTTTTTATTCATAAACGTGCCTAATGCATATGATGACATATATTTTTTCGTACTTTACTGAATTGTTTGCATAATAGTTTAAAATAATTTTTTTATTGTTTTAAGTTTGGCTGTTTTAAAAAGTTCAGGTTACAATTTCGATAATTTGCTTCTTAGTCCAAAAACATTAACATAAACGAATATATACTGACAGCATAGAATATATATAGACCACAATACGAACATGCACACGTTATTTTAACAGTTTTGCGTGTTTTAAAGACATAAAAACAGTACGAATTCAATTTAAGAATTCGTAACAATATATCATCTATTCCTTTTTTTAAACATTTATTCGATTAAACTTACCATTTTATCTCGACAGCCAAGATCAAATCTAGGTGCATTTATTCCTAAGTTGAAGTTTTCTTCTGCAAAACATACCTGTAAAATGTTTTTTATAGTATCTTTTGAATTCACGCCACCCGATCCGACCTCCCCCTACCCCCACAAACACACACAAAAAGCTGGCTGCGTTATGTTTTGTCAATTTTGCTGGATATCTTTTCCAAATATTCATTGTCTTATTTCTCCATTTCAAAAATTAATTGATGGCTAATAAATAAGTAGCTTATTAACAATTCCCAGTTTAAAAAGAAATGTTAATCTAGTCGCTTGCAATGGGATTTTAATTACAGCTGCATTCATATAATAGTAAATGACTGAAGTAGTCTCCATCGACACTATTTCAGGGATATTGGATATTGAAAGAGTAAAATAAAAGTAATCAAACATTACTGGAGTTTACTATACATTGAAGGTTTTAAGTTTTAATTTATTCGAATTTTTTTATCGGTATGATGTGTTGGTTATGATTCATTGAAACGTAAACATCGTACTCACGGACCGAACGATATATGTGTGTCTTTCTACATTTATTATTAATTCTTTAACTTTAAAAATGATCTCAAACGTCTTTTATATCTCTCAAGGTTTATTTTTATTCTAAGTCTTTCTTACTTGATCAGGTCCACAACGTGTAACATCCCTACACATTGACGGGTGATCTACATCATCACATTTTAGACATCTATTTTCATTTTCTGTAATACAAACAGAAAAACGACAATTGAAAGCCCTGGTCTGAAATGGGCTTTTAATTTATTTCATGATAATATATACATATATATATATATATATATATATATATATATATATATATATATATATATATATATATATATATATATATATATATATATAGTTTGAAATTGAAGATATCGATGAAACCAATATTCAAAAGCTAAACAAATATATCTTTAAATGTCACATAAAACGCATGTCTCTTTTGCCTCGCGTTTTTAGGAAAAAAATATTTTTTAATTTATTCGGCTAAATTGAATATTAGAAATAAATAATTGTAAAGTGTCTCTTTTCTCGTTTTAAATGACTGATTTTATAGTTTTCTTTTGTATTTGTTTATATTGTGGTCTTAATTCCATTTGTTATTGCTTAGTAAATGTTTATTAAACTGCTTGCATATAGCAGAATTATATTAATATTATCCGTTAAAAAATTTGATAACGCAGGCAGTCCATCAGCAAGCAGTGACAATGCAAAATTGATCCAAAAGTCTTTCGAGAATGTTATTTTAAAAAAGAACATCAATTTTAGATATTAGAAGATCCGAATCTATAATAAAAGACAAATACACCAGCAGTCCATGTTCTAATAACAATCACAAATTTAAAAAAAAAATGAAAACTGGCCATTGACGTAAACGCGTTAACTTGCAGAAGGACAGTAGTGGCTATCTACAAATAAAACATTTGGTTTTTCTTACTTTTTACCTGTTACTTTAGGCGAGTCACATAGGTCTTGTTACAGTAGTCATAGGTACAACATTCCGTGCAGTCGTTAAAATCACTTCTTTTTCTTCTACTACTCGGTGGACAAAACTGCAAATAATACCATTGATAAATATATTTTGAGACAAAACTATGAATTCTTGATTGATATTGTTGCAATTTACATGTTTTAATACAAAAACGATGTCACAAAACAAGGCTTTTAGAAAAAAAATCGTGTAAAATAAAATAATTTCTCATTTATGAAAATGTGCATGGAAATTAGAAATAAACTTTATGATTTTGCAATACTTACATTCATTGCTATACATCCAGATTGATAGTAGTTAATTCAGAATGGGTCACAAACCGTTTATACTACAAACCTAGAGGTAAAATCAAAGCATATTGATTACAGCCAGAAAATAAAGCATGATCTCTTAGTTAAGATAGATGTCCGCTCGCTTTTATGTCGTATAACTTGGAATTTTTCTATAACAACACAAACAGTTAGTACGTTAACCTATAAAAAATTGAGACTTGTAAAAATTATTATTTCCAAATCAATATTTTATATCCGTTTGCTATATCCCGTACTCTTGTTAAAGTTGAAATTTGTATATGTGATCGACTAAGAACTTTAAAACACATACTGAGCACATGATAACACTACCAAGGAGTTCTTTTACAATTCATTATTTATTTT
>CM056608.1:33602104-33664781 GCA_029721355.1 Tegillarca granosa | reverse complement strand
AAACTCAAAAAATTCTGAAAATTGACACCCCTGTGTGAAAAATATAAATTTTAGATACTGTGAATGGGAACCAAATTAAGCAGATTAACAGTGCTTTCGTTACTTTCAAAAAATTTAATTCTTAGACTAAAATGGGAGATTTTATCGTATTTGAATTATCCGTTTCGGTTATTGTGCCAAACCTGTCAATAGTTCCAAAGACGTCGCCACTAGTGCCTTGGCATTGTACAGCACATTGATAGTGATGTATGATTCTATAGTTAGCGTCCATCGGATATTCGGCGGGTCCTGCGCAAAATCATTTACTTTCTGTATTTTGTCTTTTAAAATTTGCCTACACGAGAACAATTTAGTTTTGAATCGCTACAAAGACAATACTTACCACAATTTTCAGTCAGAAGGAAAGCCGCCATTTTCTTTTTGTACATCGTTTGTTTCCGTCTCTTTTCGTCATAGGTCGTATATCGGAAGCTGCTGATTGGCTGAATTTATACATTTATACATCTCTGGAAAGGTCTAACTATGATGAGCTAACGGTGTCGTATACATAGCCGATTTTCGGGTCCCAATAATTCGGTTTTAGACGAGACGTTATTTTAAGTTTATTTGAAAGAAATTTCAAATTGAACACAAGACTTTTGGAGACCCAACATTATTATTGGGTCATGTCCCAATTAATGGAAAATGACCCAATAGTTAGATGAAGACCCAATATTTCGAGTATGAAAATCACGAACGTCCCAATACTTATGCAAGTTTAAAACTATATATATATATATATATATATATATATATATATATATATATATATATATATACAATCTACGCGTATAAAGTGGACGTACTGTAATAAAATAAAAATGGAAAAATGTTCTACCAGTACCTAATAAAATGACAATTACATGATATCGTACCTGTTTGGCAATTTGAGCCTTTGTAGTATTTATTACATTGACATGTGTAGCTGAAATTACCATTTATACAAGTTCCCCCGTGATGACATGGGCTTGAGCGGCATTCATCGACATCTGTTAAAGTATTGATAAATAAAAGCATACAAAAGAAGAAAATACAATTATATAACTGAAAGAACTATTTGGCAAGAGAAACACGCCAGAGTTTATGATAAAACATCTAAACAAGAAATTAAAGACCACTGTGTATGGGATGAGATAACTGGCTATAAATAGTAATTGTAGTAATGTCAAATGGTGTGGTTAAAGTACTACTGCACTGATGGAGGGGCCTTAACCAATCTATTATCTTTAAATCAGTGGTCTTGATAAAAAAAGACACATAAATGGACACATAGTGAAAATGAATAAATAATAAAAATATATATACATACAGCTGACAGCTACATTTGTTGATGGTTGTGATGTATACATAAGAGGTGCTGAAATAAAAACGGAACATAAACATGTTTCCAATAGATTAAAAGTCGTCTTTTGATATGATATGATTGATATATTATTTCAAGAATCTAATGCAATAAAACATGAGAAAAATGAAATAGGATAAATAGTGTCTTAACTTATTATGACAATCTTCATCAGCTTTCGGTTAGATTGGACATGTTTTTTAGTCAGCCATGACGAAGACATCATTTCATGTCTACTATAAAAACCGTTACTGGAACATAAACTTTAAAAACTTCACCTCTTCTTAAACTAAAAATGCCCCTCAAATAATGTCATGTTACGTTAACTGGCGCTGATGTTATACGTCAATATATTTGACAATATTGGATATGTCTAATTATTTTGCTTATATATCGTTTATTCTTTACAGAGTAAAAACGTGCTTCTGGCGTTTAGTTAGACATTTACAATGTTATTTTATATATATATATATATATATATATATATATATATATATATATATATATATATATATATATAAAGAACGTTTTGAAAACAGTAGTTTCCTTTATTTGTAGTACTTCATTCCACCCTAGTACATAGTACTGTCACCGGTCCGGATGCACCTCCGTGGTAATATTCAATGTATGAAGCTCAATGTTTTGCTCAGTATGTTCATATATTCAATAATATATCTTGCCTGAATCTGTGATTCTGACTGATAGACTAGTCTTAGAGTCTTCTTAACTTATAAAAATCTTGGCTTGACTTATTCTCAATAACTGAAGATGCAGTTCAGCTTTTAAACAAATTTATTCAATTTTCCTAAAGATGTGTCTTGTCAGTATGAATGCCAGACTTTTACTGAAAAGTGTTCCGGACATTTTTATAATTTTATAATATTCATGAACAATGGATTAAAACAAAAGATTAACATAAAGGAGAACTTATTATTATTTTTTAATCCATTCTTTGAAGTCTCATGGATTAAGTTTAAATTAGAAACTTAATTAGTTCATGTGCCAAATATATCCATTTGAGATAATTAATTTAAAAAAAATTATATAGAGGGACCGATGTTCATATTCTGTTTAATCCTAAATAACAATATGTCAGAATGTTCAAATAAATATAAATATTAATTAGAATTAAGAAAACTATTTATACACTTTGTTGTTTGCAAAATACAACATAAAAAAACCAATTTTACTATAACACTTTATTAAATCTAATTTCTACTTTTCCGACATAGCCAAAAATGTTATTAATAATGTGAGTGCAAGTTAAATTTAATCAAAAATGATCACACATTGTTTTTGGTAGTGCTGTAAAGAAAAATAAATTTATACTGGTACTGAATTGTATTTGTCTAGAAATGCCAAAATGCAGATGATGAAGTTTTAATTTTAAATATATAATACAAATACCAGTAAAATTTTGATGTGCCAGATGTGCACATTTCGGAATTTGATTCCTCATCGGTGACACTAAGACCGAAAAGTTTGATACATAAAAATATAAGCCAAACAGTTGAAAATAATGGATCTAAAGTTTCAAAATTATTCAAATTTAACTGATTTATTAAATCAAAATATGTTGTTTTATAATCAGGGATATATAAATGTATTTATTATATCTTGTTAATATTGTATTTATTTTATTTTGAAAATCTTTCAAGATTTTGACTTTTCTTGTTTAATGCTTTTTCTACCGACAAGTTTGTGTCTTTTTGCTACAAATTACCACCTTTTATTTGTAATCGATGGATTTGATATTTCGATTTAGAACAAACCTGTTTCACACAATTCTCTGTTACAATTTTCGGTATTACAGCATTCTTGACATGCCGTGCTTCGTGTCTCTACATTCCGACCCACCAGACTACCACGATGGTGATAACATAGCTAAAGTAAAAGTTGAGTACAAATGAAAAAAATGTGATGTGTTAATTTTGGAAATTGACTAGTAACCTTTTCGGATTTACTGTTTGTTTGAAACTTACCAGTGAAATGCAGATGGACCAAATCCAACTGTATTTCTTTAAGTTTGGCTTTTACGAAAGCTGTCTAATGTATAAAATGTCTTACATGAATAAAAATGATATTTTTTATTCTCCATTGGTAAAAACATATCTTTTCACAAAGAAAACGATTAAGAAAGATGTTCTAAATCGTAGTCGATATTAAGTTATGAAAACAAAAATGATATCTTTATTATTCCTTCTATAACCTTGAGTGTAAGGTTAATTGTTTTAAGAATTATTAACAATTGATGGCTAGTTAGTTTTTTAAAATAGTTATTGACACTATTACTAATTCCGTTGGAATATACTTTCTTATTCTAGACTTTGAAGTCCATAAATAAGGTTTAATTTGGACACTGAATAAGTTCATAAGTCAAATATATCCATTTAAGTTAATTACCAAAAATGAGTTTTTATATAGAGTAACGGAAGTTTATGTTCTGTTTTATATATAAATATCAATAAACCAATTACAATGTTTAAACACTTTGTCTGCTGCACAATACGGCATTTTTGTCAACTGAATTTCAAAACAATAAAAAATATCAATTTTAATTATTCGACATAGTAAAATAAAATAATATAAATATATTTTTGGTGAAAGTTCAATTGAAACAAAGCATATCTTAAATTCCTTTTTAATAGTACTGTAAAACTGCCGAAAGTGTGCACATATGGTACATCAATATTTAACAGGTATTTGTGTTATATATTTATTAAATTAAAAAATGTAAAATCAAAACTGATTTTCTCCTCGTTTGTTATTTATTAGGACCAGAATAATTCAAAATACGTCAAACTCTATTGCTTATTTGATTGGCATCATTGGTCATACGAGTTTTTCTTAAGTTTTTTTTTTAAATAAAAAACGTCAAATATCTGACAAAAATTCTACCTCTGTTGCCATTTTCTTTTTGCTAAGAAATTTATGCGAATTAAAGTGTTTGAAAATATTTATTGATAAAAAAAAAGCATTTCTTAGCTGGATTTGGATTCATATAATTTGGAACTTGGGATTATTTTGTTTTCAAATGTTTGGTTTATCTTTTTTTTCTAGCAGGTTTTCTGACACTAGTGTCACTGATGAGGAATAAATATTTTCGAAATGTGCACATACGGCAAATCAAAATTATACATTTATTATGGTTACATTTTTCCTGATTTAACCTTAAACGCAAGTTTATCGACAATCAAATGTTTACCTGTAAAACAAGTAACGATTTATTAAACACCCTTTTTAGGCCTAGTTTTGTGCATGTATAATACATCTAAAACAAATCGGATAATGATAAAAGAGTTGTGCAGTTTTTCCAGAAATAATGTTTGTTGAAAATTGAGATAACTTTGCCCCTAGGTATTTATTTATTAACTTATATACACTATTACAGTTCACATGTTTCATTTCAATAATGTATAAAATACACCCTCATGCCTACACAGCCGTGATTTATGGAAATATGTAACACAAATACCTGCTAAATGTTAATGTGCCATATGAGTACATTTCGGAATAATCATTCCTCATCAGTGACACTAGGGGCCGAAAAGTTTGATAAAAAAACTTCAGCCAAACAGTTGAAAATAATTAATCCAAAGTTCCAAAATTAAAGGAATCCAAATCCAGCTAACGAAAGCTTTCTATTAGGGAACAGACATTAGTTTTAAATTAATTTCAAAAGTTAAGACGACTGAAAATCTTGCTAAATGGTATATTTTCTGACAGCACAAAGTACTGCCTACTGAGATATGGATACCCTCGGGGAGTTTTACTCCACCAGCAGCGGTAGTAAATACATAACACAAATACATGCAAAATTTTGATGTGCCATCTGTGCACATTTCGGGAAAATCATTCCTCATCAGTTACACTAGGGCTGAAATATTTTGGAAAGTGAAAGTGGCATTGCACGGTTTCTCCGGAGAATAAAATTTTCAAATTTAGTACTTTTAATTTTCACCCAGATTTAAATTTTTTTTTCTGTTTCCCCCCTTTATTCACAAATTTACACTATGACTAGAGTTTTTCTTCATTTTACTTACCATAAGTATAAAAGATAACTAATTATATTACACGTGGCAAATAAAGGACAAACAAAATTGAAACTACAATATCAAGTTATATACTTTAAAAGTATTTATCGATTTTTATAACTATGTTAAAGACAAATTATTCTTAGTTTTAAGGCTTAAGAGAAATGATCGGACCTGGACTCGCTCCTCTGATAAAAATTCACGTGTTTAACTGAATTAACCAGATTTCAAGGTTTTTACTTTGCTCTTAAGATTATAATTTAGATAAAGACCGACACGTTTCCGTTTGATTATTGAAGATAAATACTAAAGTAAAATTCTTATGAAATTGATTAAACGACCAACGATTGACGATATGATACTTGATGACTATCTTATAACACAATATCCGCATAACTGGTTAGCTAAATACTTTTTATTCATAAACGTGCCTAATGCATATGATGACATATATTTTTTCGTACTTTACTGAATTGTTTGCATAATAGTTTAAAATAATTTTTTTATTGTTTTAAGTTTGGCTGTTTTAAAAAGTTCAGGTTACAATTTCGATAATTTGCTTCTTAGTCCAAAAACATTAACATAAACGAATATATACTGACAGCATAGAATATATATAGACCACAATACGAACATGCACACGTTATTTTAACAGTTTTGCGTGTTTTAAAGACATAAAAACAGTACGAATTCAATTTAAGAATTCGTAACAATATATCATCTATTCCTTTTTTTAAACATTTATTCGATTAAACTTACCATTTTATCTCGACAGCCAAGATCAAATCTAGGTGCATTTATTCCTAAGTTGAAGTTTTCTTCTGCAAAACATACCTGTAAAATGTTTTTATAGTATCTTTTGAATTCACGCCACCCGATCCGACCTCCCCCTACCCCCACAAACACACACAAAAAGCTGGCTGCGTTATGTTTTGTCAATTTTGCTGGATATCTTTTCCAAATATTCATTGTCTTATTTCTCCATTTCAAAAATTAATTGATGGCTAATAAATAAGTAGCTTATTAACAATTCCCAGTTTAAAAAGAAATGTTAATCTAGTCGCTTGCAATGGATTTTAATTACAGCTGCATTCATATAATAGTAAATGACTGAAGTAGTCTCCATCGACACTATTTCAGGGATATTGGATATTGAAAGAGTAAAATAAAAGTAATCAAAACATTACTGGAGTTTACTATACATTGAAGGTTTTAAGTTTTAATTTATTCGAATTTTTTTATCGGTATGATGTGTTGGTTATGATTCATTGAAACGTAAACATCGTACTCACGGACCGAACGATATATGTGTGTCTTTCTACATTTATTATTAATTCTTTAACTTTAAAAATGATCTCAAACGTCTTTTATATCTCTCAAGGTTTATTTTTATTCTAATGTCTTTCTTACTTGATCAGGTCCACAACGTGTAACATCCCTACACATTGACGGGTGATCTACATCATCACATTTTAGACATCTATTTTCATTTTCTGTAATACAAACAGAAAAACGACAATTGAAAGCCCTGGTCTGAAATGGGCTTTTAATTTATTTCATGATAATATATACATATATATATATATATATATATATATATATATATATATATATATATATATATATATATATATATATATATAGTTTGAAATTGAAGATATCGATGAAACCAATATTCAAAAGCTAAACAAATATATCTTTAAATGTCACATAAAACGCATGTCTCTTTTGCCTCGCGTTTTTAGGAAAAAAATATTTTTTAATTTATTCGGCTAAATTGAATATTAGAAATAAATAATTGTAAAGTGTCTCTTTTCTCGTTTTAAATGACTGATTTTATAGTTTTCTTTTGTATTTGTTTATATTGTGGTCTTAATTCCATTTGTTATTGCTTAGTAAATGTTTATTAAACTGCTTGCATATAGCAGAATTATATTAATATTATCCGTTAAAAATTTTGATAACGCAGGCAGTCCATCAGCAAGCAGTGACAATGCAAAATTGATCCAAAAGTCTTTCGAGAATGTTATTTTAAAAAAGAACATCAATTTTAGATATTAGAAGATCCGAATCTATAATAAAAGACAAATACACCAGCAGTCCATGTTCTAATAACAATCACAAATTTAAAAAAAAAATGAAAACTGGCCATTGACGTAAACGCGTTAACTTGCAGAAGGACAGTAGTGCTATCTACAAATAAAACATTTGGTTTTTCTTACTTTTTACCTGTTACTTTAGGCGAGTCACATAGGTCTTTGTTACAGTAGTCATAGGTACAACATTCCGTGCAGTCGTTAAAATCACTTCTTTTTCTTCTACTACTCGGTGGACAAAACTGCAAATAATACCATTGATAAATATATTTTGAGACAAAACTATGAATTCTTGATTGATATTGTTGCAATTTACATGTTTTAATACAAAAACGATGTCACAAAACAAGGCTTTTAGAAAAAAAATCGTGTAAAATAAAATAATTTCTCATTTATGAAAATGTGCATGGAAATTAGAAATAAACTTTATGATTTTGCAATACTTACATTCATTGCTATACATCCAGATTGATAGTATTTAATTCCAGAATGGGTCACAAACCGTTTATTACTACAAACCTAGAGGTAAAATCAAAAGCATATTTGATGACAGCTCAGAAAATAAAGCATGATCTCTTAGTTAAGATAGATGTCCGCTCGCTTTTATGTCGTATAACTTGGAATTTTTCTATAACAACACAAACAGGTTAGTACGTTAACCTATAAAAAATTGAGAACTTGTAAAAATTATTATTTCCAAATCAATATTTTATATCCGTTTGCTATATCCCGTACTCTTGTTAAGTTGAAATTTGTATATGTGATCGACTAAGAACTTTAAAACACATACTGAGCACATGATAAACACTACCAAGGAGTTCTTTTACAATTCATTATTTTATTTTTTTATCTGACGATTTAATATATGTATATATATTTCACACAAGAGAGAGAGAGAGAGAGAGAGAGAGAGAGAGAGAGAGAGAGAGAGATTTACTTTTCACCTCATGTGGTGCACATTTTGCTATATGATTACAATTTCGGCCATGTGCAACATTGTCACATTCATAACAATACAGTCCATCTGTATCTATAATTTAGAAACAGTAGTAACTGTATTTTTACATACTAGTTAACTTTCAAATAAATTATATAGAGTTAATTTTATTCAAGATATCACTCTTTTCCGAGAATGTATAGGAGGAAATACTTTAAAATGTAGGTTGAACTAGGAAGACTGTAAATGAATGTTTAGTAAAGAATTATTGGACTTTATAATTTTTGAAGTGATCTTTGTGTTTGAATAAAATAAATAAACAAAATATGAAAAGTTTCTTTATTCATTACAATAAACCCATAGCATCCAACATTTTTAACAATAAACAAACTTTGAAGTACTTAAACTTTATAATACTTGCTTTTGCTTAGCGTCCCCAAATAATCATAACCCAGCTGGGAATGTAGTAACTGGTAATCTCAATAAAACTGAGAACACATAATTAAGATGTCTTTTTTTAAAAGGTCCTAAATACAGGAAGGCTCAATCTTTAACTTTGCGACGGAATTTCAAAATCATTATGGATTCATGGGCTAAATAAGAATACGTGGAGCATGATACCTCATCCGACTGGATAAGGGCAATTAAAAACTTCATAAAATCGAAGATTGTCAAACTTTTTGCAATCCTTACAGACATAAATAATAAGTTTTTTGTAATCTCAGCTGATATTTTCGTTTGTAAGAAATTCTACGTTTAACGTCTTAATGAGCTTAGTTTAGATAGTATATCGGAGAATACAAAAAACTCATTTTACCGAAGATGAAGTTCTTTCGAATCATAGGGTAGTCCTTGAGTCTTTCGGTATCAATTAAAAACAGGAAGAACTTACTAATATTTGATTCCGAAATTTCACAACAATCTATACAAGGAAAGATATATAGCAGGTTTCCCTTAATGTATTAAATGTAAATAAAATTACATTATCAGTAATTCAAACACAAATTTTGACATAGTCAAAGATGGCTTTCAGACTTTGTCAGAAAAAAAAGGCTATTCTACATCTGGCATCTACCAAATGTGGATTCTCAAAAATTCCAAACAACTACTTGACCATCTTGTTTCTAATGTAATTTTCCAACAAACAATCGGTGGCAAAATCTGTGACCTTTACTTGCTAATTTGTTTCTTAATTCATATGAATCGGATTTTTTTTTCAGAATCTTGTCAAATCTGGTGAGAAGACTGTCGCTAAATCATTCAACCACACATACAGATATATAGATGGCGTTTTATCTCTCCATAATCCCAAATTTGGAGACTATATGAATGCCATCAATCCAAGTGAGTTTGAAATAAAAGACACGACCACCAGGCCTAACTTCCTTAATGGAAGTTCACGTGTATTAGCCATTATTCAAAATTTTGACTTTTTTGAGATTGCGATTTGGACTGGTAAGTTTGTGTTTCATTTCACTTTTCATTAATTTAAACCGAACTTGTTCAAAATATGTTTATACAATTTAAAATCTTTATTTTAAAAAATGAAGAAAATGCTAGGGTGCATGTAATAGTTTTCATGAAATATATGACTTACCACAATTAATAACATTAAAGATGAACGCAGCAAGTACAAGACCTACAAGTTAAGAAGGGAAAGCTGAACAAGTTATGCATTCTGTAAAAACATAATAGGAAATTTAATTCCGTTTGTCTAAAGCCGAGTATTTTGTTTAAATCAGTGGTCCGGTTCCTTATTTACATTGAATCGTTATGTCTTTTGTTCATTGTTCTTTCTAGTAATATTTATTGAACATGTTTTCAACTACGAGACGTATTGTTGCTTTTTTCTATTTAGATTTCTGTTTGATAAGTTAAACCTGTTGTCTCGACTTAATATAATTACCAATATGCACATTACATAAAACATTTTGAACAATACCTGTTGTTGATGGCATTTTGTTGTTTTTCAAAGGAATCAATCTTGTTGTGTTGATACTTTTATAACAACTTACGTATTTCTACCTTTATAATAAGATAATGATAAAACTCGCTGTCTTATTTTAAAGACTAGATAAGACTGTATTAAAACGCAATAGATACACAATTGTACTACTTTACCGGTCAAGATTGTAGACAAGATAAAGGAAAACGCAGAGTTTTAATGTTTGATTTTTTAACAATGTGTGCGCTTGCGCAGCGAGTCACATCCGCATGTTTGTAAACGATATGGAATTCTAAACAATTTTCATGAAACAGCGATGCTCCAAAATTATTGTTAATTTGCTGTACCTTAAATTCAAAAATTTTAATTTACTGTCGTATTTATTTATTCGGATTTGATGAATAAGAAAACATCAATTTCCGTTTACAGGTAGGTTCCTTTTTAATTATCTTTATTTGTTTAAAAAAGATGACGTAACAGTTACTGCTTTTACACAGGGAACACAGCTCCCAGTCGTTAAATGCATGATGAATTTAATTAATGAACTGAAATATTTCTTAAATAGTGTGAAATTAGTATTTGCAAATTAAACTCAAAATTAAACAACAATCGCACAGACAAAGTCAAAACTATGTTAACAGACAAAAACTTCGCCACGCATGCGACACCGAGTGCTCCGAAACTACAATATAGCTAGCTTTGTCCGATAAGTGTAAAATCAAAATTGAGAAGAAAATGAACATAAAATAACGGGATTTCAGATATATCCAGGATAATCTGGGATGTGAAAAATACATACTTATGAACCATGTGTAATCAACAAAGTGAAAATTCATTTAACTGCAGTGAATTCCGTTACAATTGATTTATTTATGCTTCATCTTTTTTGTTGATTTTTCCATTTGATGTAAATTATTGATTTACCAAATAAACTTTGATTTGCTTTGCACAATATTTTTAAAACAGTTTTAAAAATCCTTATTGATTGAGAGCAGCAAATATATATAACACAAATACAAATGTAAGGGATTGCAGGTCATTTATTCTTTCTAGAGTATTTTTCAAAATAGGATTGTTTGGAGAGGAACATATATTGAGACTTATTATAAGCTTAGTTATAATATTATTATTAGACAATAAGCAAGCAGAAAGTAAAGTTACTCAAAAGTTGGTAGATCTAGTATTTACATTACTTACCTACAAAATAGACTTGTATTTGTTGTTAGATTTTGACGTTTTCGGTTATATGGCATGTAGGTAAGGAAACATAGTTCAAGCTACATCATGAACACATTCATCTTATATGATAGGTACAATACTAATGCAAAGAACACTAAATCAGCTATCCAATAAAATAAAAATATAATGCAGCAAAGATAATGAGTATTTATGTCGCCGCTATATTTTTACGTTTACATTTGAATATTTTTTAAGTTTAAATACCCATAAAAAACAAAGACTTTAGGTGATGAATTTAAAACTGAATTGACCCAATCAGACATTTTCACAGATAAATGTTTAGACACAAGGGCTGTTTCCAGCAATTGGATAGTATTTGCAATTGTACGTACCATTATACACTTAATAACACGACAACTATATCAAAATAAATTTATTCTTTATTATTTATCAACAAATATCCATACAAATCTCATTGTATTTCCATTTATCTTTTGAACATTCAGTCTGGAAAAGAAAGGTAATTTTTAATTCAGTACTTTTAATAAACTTAACAAATGTGTGATTTGACATGATATTTATATCACTTTGTTTCATTTAAGAAAAAAAAAAGGTTAAAAATAACAATGTTTATAAGTGAAAAATCAAGAAGGAAGCCTACCCGGTCGAGTGCAAAATTGAATAAGAGTATTGGGAACATTATCGCTCACCATACTTGAAACATTGTTAACAATTGAAACAAAAATAATTTAACAGTTGCTTTCTTTTGCATTACAACTCATTCGTTCGATATTTTACATGGATTTCGTAAATGTTAATCAAAATTTTGCTCATGTTTTTATGAAATAAATTCAATTAATAATAACGTTACCTTCTTAACCATCTAACCGATTATTGGACTGAATGTAGGAACGCCAGCACCAGAAACTGTAAAAATCAAAATTGGCACATCTAAATTTAACTGGTATTTTTGTTATATATTTACTACCCATGAGCGGGTACCGCTGCTGGTAGAGTAAAACTCCCCGAGGGTTTCCATAACTCAGTAGGCAGTACTTTGTTCTGTCAGAAAATGTACCGTTTAGAAAATTTTCAGCCGTCTAAAATTATAAATTTATTGAAAACTAATGTTTGTTCTCTCATGCAAAGCATTCCTTAGCTGGATTTGGATTTATATAATTTTGGAACTTTAGATTCATTATTTTCAACTGTTTGGCTTATGATTTTTATCTATCAAATTTTTCGGTCTTAGTGTCACTGATGAGGACTGAATTTCCACATTGTGCACATCTGGCACATCAAAATTTAACTGGTATTTGTGTTATATATTCAATCTATAATTTGCCAATTTCCTACTTGAGGTAAAAATAACATATTGTTAATATTTTTGTACCCTATTTAAGAAAACAGTAACCGACTTAATATATATTCTGTATCTGCTGGAAAATATGAGGTTCTATGTATATTTCGCCATACTTGCTATACGTACGAAAACATATTTCATACTTTAAAGTGTTATAAATATTATTTTCATAGATTTATTTAACTACAAAACGGGCCTCGATCAACACTTTATTTCACAGAATGGACAGTTTTCGGCTTTCCTCTAACTTAAAACATTGCATTCTTTGTTTTCTTAAAATACAGTTTGAAATCGCCCTTTCATTAAATAATGGACAGTTGTAGGTTACATGATTTCTTTCATAACTTAATGAACATCAATAGGTAATTCTATAGTGTGTTTAATAAAGTGTATTCAGTCATGCGCAGGAACACAAAATGCATGCTTTTTGTGATTTGCTCATGTAATACTACAAATCATGCCAAGTGCTTTCATCAGATAGTGTTGACAAATTTTACTCGTCTAAATTTAACCCATTAAACAAAGATATTGAAGGAGAAACCAGTTACTGGAAGTTAGTAATATTTTACAGTGTAGATATTCTTATATTAGTGTTCAGTCTGCCAGTAAAAAGATAAAGTCTGTGCAGAATAAAAAACCAAATGATTGTGAAAATGTCGACAGTTTAGGTGAGACAACTCCGTGTTGATTCCTGAAATATATCTTTTACAGTTATTTTACATCGAGTTTCTAAGTCCAAACTAATATTCGTGTAGAATTTAGCGATGTTAACATGGAAATTGTACATGTGTGTTCAATTTTGAATGAAAAAATGGACTTTATACATTTCTTTGCTGGCGATTGATTTAGGATTCAATGAGTTCAAACTTCTATGGTGTGTGTGTGTCTGTTCGTATTTAACACTTCACCTGTAACTGTCCAATAAGTTGATATTTCTGTACATTCTGGCTGTCCATTCAGTTAGTTAATGTACAGATACTTTAACTTATTGGACACTTACAGGTAATAAATGGCGATAAAGCCAATTAATGTACAAAAAAGACAAAGGATGACGTCATGGCAATGTTTTAAGTATATTTATATGATTCTTTAGCCTTTTTACCTTTGTATAATTCATCTAATGCGGTGATGCATTTTATAATCCGGTATTAAATTTTTACCCTTCATCCTTACTGAAATTGGGCCGACCAAACAATCATCCGACATTTATAGAACTTACAATGTTTAAGGAGAGCTTTCTGACGCTCATTGTTTGTATGATTTACGTCACAGAGTAAATATGAGAGGTTTTTCTAACTGTATAAATTATGACATAATGACGATAAATATTATATCTAATTGGTAGTATTTTGGACAGTTGTCTATTAGTCACGTGGTTGTATAAATTACTTCATAATGAAATTTTATCAGGTTCTTTTCCGAAAAGAGACTAACATAATTTGGAAAAGGTGACTTTCCCACTCTCGTTATAGAGTAGTCATAATTAAACTTTATTCTGAACATAACATCCCACTAGACAGAACTGATTATACGAAAACATATAACAGGGTTTTATACTGTTACTTATCTGTATCGAACAACAAAAGTTTTCTGAAACAGATTGTCTTCATTGATAAGGTCATTATACATGTTTCTACTAAACCTTACGTGTATAGAACTGGCAATATTCCGAACAGTTGTCGTAGGTCTTCTACCTGTTAAAATTAGGTCATTATAGAATTTTATACTGCATGTCACCATTCATAAATGACAAAAATATTTTTTTGGACAGTCGAATCAGGTCTATGTTTTGTTTGATTTAGATTTTCATAGAGTAATAAACTGTATATTACCTGTTAAGAGTCAGAACTGCAATGATTTTGAAAAGTTTTCTGTGTCCGATTTTGAATGCAAATTAACTCATAATAGAGATTTGATTGTAACTTACCTGAACAGAACTGACAATATTTAGGACAGTTGTCTGAAGCCCATTGTCTGTATGAACTACAAGCAGCTACACCGTACTGGTAACAATTTGAAATCTTATCTTCACATTTAGCTGTTAAATCAAAAAATGCAAATCTGAATTAAATATATATTCAATTTACAGTTGTTCGTTTGTTACGTTAAAACTTTTGTTAAATAAGGCCTATTTGAAATTTTAGTGCAAAATTTATAAATTCATTTATAGGGAAAGAGGTTTCTAAAAATGAACAGTTTTTCATTTGTAAACCATCATGAACATTTGAGTAGTGTAGCAATATGTGGATTAAAGTTTTGTTTTATGAGAGAGTCAAAAGGTAGAGACAGTATTAAAGAAGGGTCAACAGTGCTCGATATGTTTATAATTTAATGGCAAACGTAATGACTTTAATTTTCGTCAATTTTTGTTTCTTTGCAGTAATATGTCTGTATTTCCTTCGTAAAGTGTAGAGTTTTCACAGTTAATACGGTATGGTAGAGCTTTTTCCCACTATGTACAAGCATTTTCTATAACGAAGCAAACTGATTAGAATTGAATTGTTGACTCAGGGATTTGCAAGCCTAGCCTAATCAATGCCCTTTAAAGTTCTAAGACCGTCATCACAATATTGATGATAAATATAAAGTCACTGTATCCAAACTTATTCTAGATAAATTTGACTTCCCATAGTACTATGTCATTGTTAAATTTGATTTTGCACCTAACGGGTGCCGCTAGACAGGCGGGCTTACCCTTCCGGAGCATCCTGTCCCCCTTCTTGTTAGAAGTTCGGGTGTATAACTGAATTCGCCAGTTTTAAAGTTTTCACTTTTTAAATTTTAATTTGGACACGGACTGGTATGTTTGTGCTTGTTATTTTTAGCCTTTTTTACTTGCAATTTGTAAAGGTCAACGCAAACACAAACATGCAACATGACAAGAAGAGAAGTAAATGATAGTATCCACTAAACCTATTAACATTTTAGGTAACATTAGATAGTCCTCATTACCTGCAATAACATTTGGTGGTGTTGGATCTGAAAAAATAAAATCATATATTATTTTTCTTGCTGTTCAACAACTTCGGTAATAATTAACTTTCATTTTATTAAATTTCATCTTTATTAGGTGCTTGTTTTACAAACCATTTTGATTTTTATACCGACATTATTTATTGTTAATTAATTTTCACGAATCTGTTAATGTTACTATCTTATCCATATCATTTAATTGGTGAAATTAATGTCACGATAAACAAATTTCGTGGATTGGAATGAGGTACTTACTTCTATGAACTGGAACTCAAAAGTATTAGATATGATGCTCAGTCATTCAAAAGCCATAAAATACAAGATAAGTTTAATTATTTTCATTTTGATCATTGAAGAGATTGTTTGATATCTTACGACAATGTTAACTTCCTAGCTACATATATGTTAAAGAGGTCTTTATATCGTTTTACATTTTTTTAGACTATTTAGGATTTACGCCACATGTGTGCAATATGATATTTACTCTTTAACGTTTATTTTGAACAAATTAATATGTATATAATTTGACGCTTTACATTTAATGGCGTTATGCTAGTTATTTAAGATTTTAAATATATTTCATATCTATTAAAATAGTCCTTCCCGTCAAATATTATTTGGTAAAGTGCAATACTCTAGCGAACTCAGATGTATACTATTCCTGAATATATTATGTTTTGTTGCATTAATATAGCTATATATGTCGCCATGGTAAAGAATAACGATGACCTTCACTGACCTTGACGAATTTACCGCAACTTTAAGGGTAAGTGATTTGTCACTTGTTGTCAAACACTACGTTTAGATAAAGACTAATTAGCACATTTGCGGAAAACTTCCAATCACGTATAGTTGTTCAACGACATATAGGACCAGGTGCCGCCAAAACCCAACAATTCTATTTTTTATTTATCAGAGTCTTCCACTTGCATCATTTTGTAATTGTAAATTGTCAAATACTCGTCAAAGAAAAAAGAGAATAAGAAGCAGATAAATACCGACCAGAACCAGAATTGAAAGGACCATTCCTTGACTTACTTACCCCTCTGACCTAATAAGTCAAGGGCTTTGAACAGATAAAAAATAAAAGGAGATTTCAACAAAACGGTTTCAAGCTTACTACACGACAATTGGATCAAACAAGCAGGATCAGTAAATCTCGACATTGAAAATAAGAAAGGGGAACCATGTCTCCTAACACGCATTAATAGTTAATGTTTAACATTGATGTTTATACGTACAGTTAGTTGCTGGCTGTGATGTGTGCGTCAGGTGAACTATAATAATAGTAATGAAAATAATAATAATACAGACACACACAGGTACACAGGCTTACACTTGCATCTTTTCGATCGAAAGTATTTAATGCAATTTTAGTTAGCAAATTTATTTAATTAAATTGTATTTACATACAAATATGTGTGAAGGCATGTATATTATGTAGAAAATGCGTGCATTAAAAAAATATAAATATTATTTCTTATTATATAGAAGCAAATAAATACTAGTATCCATTAAACAAAATAGATAAAATTAATATTAGCAATTAACTGTAAACGGGCAATTTTAAAATGTTTTTTTTTCCTGCTCCAGAGGACATTTAAAGATGCCACTTTATGACTACTACCCTAACTGATTTTTAAACGAAGTTAACGTTATTTTACTTACCTTGACATATTTTGTGATCAACAAGCCCTTGAAGTTTATGTAGCGCATCATAATTAGCAACGGTAAATACTAAGCTATGGTTTGAAGCTATGGCTTCTAATTCTAAACGATTAATTCCACTTCCTATACCAATAGCGACTGTTGTTATTCCACGGTTATGTAGCATATTTGCTTCTTTGATTGTTGCTTGTCTGTTATTAGACTGTCCATCTGTTATAATAACAGCAATGTTTGGAGCATCTGACCTATCCCCATTTTGGGATGTAAAACTATGTTTTAATAGGTAGTCTATAGCAGAGTCTGTATGCGTTGACCCTGACTGATATGGGATTTTGCTTATAGCATTTATCAAGCTGTTTTTAGTTTGGTAATCAATCAGTTTGAACTGTGGATGAGGTGCCGTTGAGAATGTGACTACACCCATGTGTACATCACCTTGTCCTATATCAAATGAGTTAGCAACTGATTGAACAAATTTTAACTGTTTTTGAAAATTTGCACTGCCAACACTTCCTGAAGAATCCAATAGCATCATGATGTCAGCTTTGACTGAATGACATGCTGCAACATAATAGAATGTAAATAACATTGATCCCTAAAGTTTAGTAAGCATATATATATATATATATATATATAAGAAATAAAGTAATTTCAAAGTAATTTTCCAATGTCTTTATGAACTTTTAAACTTAATGGGCGGTCTCAAATATTTGCATAAAAGGCGAAGCCATTGGAAAATTACTTTATTTCTTATATTTACAATATTTATTAAAATAATTTAATATCCGACTCACATTTTTCATGTAATTTTGAAAACGGTTTTGAAATGCACTGCTGGTGCACCTTCTCAGAAAAATGGGTCGTTCCCTGTCATTCAAAAAGAACATTTGACTTCTGACCCCGCCCACATATAACTAACATTTTACATGTGATCCCGCCCACTGATCAATCTAGATATGAATTATTTATTAAATTTGATAAAATAACAACAAATGAATTACTTTTTAAGTGAAAATTGAATAAACAATTATTAAAAGATGAATTTGTCAAAAAAGATGGATGAATGGATGCCATTGAAAATTCTATACGTCAATTTAGAAAACGTTTTGCCGGAATCTGCGGGTAAAGTCTATGACGTCACTGTTCGCACGTGGAGCATTGTGTTAATGAAGTAACAAAGTATAGTCGACGTCAAATACTTTATTGACATATAATAATAATAATAATCATCATCATAATAATTATTTATAATAAACAAATATATTGAGATAATAAATACATAATTCATAAGTAAATTAATAGGATATTACATAAATAAATAAATAAATGAATAAATAAATATGAAATTCAAATATATTGTTTTGAATTTTAAAACTAATGAATTAAAATGATCTATCAAACAAAAATTGTGACATGTTGTCGTACCTGTTTGGCAATTTGAACCTTTGTAGTAGTTATTACATTGACATGTGTAGCTGAAATGACCATCTATACAAGTACCACCGTGCTGACATGGGTTTGAGTGGCAATCATCGACATCTGTAAAAGCATTAAAATAAGAATAAAAAATAATGGAATGAATGTAAATAAAAAATGTATTTGGCAACAGCAAACACAATCACAAACACGGTATTACAAGTTGATGATAAAACTTCTATACAAGACGTCACAAACATATATTAAGATTACTGGTAATGAATCACCTTACTATGCAAGGTAACTGAAGTAATGTCCAGTGGTGGGGTTAAAACTGCATATACAGGTCACTGTTTCTGAGACAGCTTACTTTGTAAAGTTACTTAAGTAATGCCCAGTTGTGATGTAAAAGTACTACAGTGCACTTATCCAATAAAGTACCTTAACCAAATACATTGACTTTACAATCCGTATTCTTAGGAAAACACATTTGGACAAGAAGTGTTACTGAAACAGTGACTCAACCAACCTTTTATGAAACATACATGGCATCTATCAATGTTAAAAACATTATTTTGCTTATAAGCATAGATGTCTTTCAATATATAAAACTCGAATCAACACATTGAAAGGCTGATTTATTATAGAAGTCGTGTATTTTGGCAATTTCCTGATGTAATAACACATTTGTAAATTAAAGCAACGAATGAATAAATCGACGATTAAAGAAAAACCCAGACTTCAATTATCATGGTCATTTCATAAAATGGAGATATTTGTGAACGTCTGAACAACCCTTTTCATTTTAAAATCTGTTGATTATTAATATAAACAGGATTCCATCATTGTAATGACAAACATTTAATTCACATGATAATTAATCAAAAATGTTTAAATCATTTTCAACTTTCTAAATAAGGAACAGATATTATAGAGAGCGCAGCGATGCTTGCACCGAAGGTGCAAGCTCGCGAAGCGAGCTCTATAGATATCGTGTACGGAGACCAGTTGAAAACTAATAATCCTTTAAGTTTTGTTTTTTGACACCAGTGAATTACGTCACTTCCGAGGTCGTGTGGGAAAAAACGGAAGTGAAAATTATTATTTTCAAATTCGCTTATTTAAAATAATTAACAAATTTATTAACGACAACATAATTGTCTATAAAAAATAACTTTCGTATGAGACTTACAAAAACTTACAATGTCGACTTGTTTATGACAATGTTACGTTAACAAGCGATTAATGGCGAGTGTCAATCTTGTTGACAAAAGCACAAGGGCTTGATGTCAAGATTTCGGTATTTTTGTTTAAAAGATTATTTATTGGTGTTTTTATTACATGCGAGGTTGATACAAGTTCATACATATCGTTAACTTTGCCTGAAATCCATTTTTAACAAACTTCAAAAAATTCCGAAATATATAACATTAAAAAACACGTGTTTTTTATTATCATAATAAAAATTATTATTTCTATTTTTTATTTATCATAAAAACACGTGTGGGATTTGGGGTTGTTGAAATAAATCTTATTTTTATTTAATTTTTGTTTCTACTAAAGTATTATGTACTGAAATATCTCATTTATTACCAAAAATAGAATTGAGCATAATCATGATATAGCATAATATTATGTTTAGCAGTATGCCTCACGTTCTCATGCATATTGGTGAAAATATAACTGTCATAATTAATTAGAAAAAATTCAAGTTAGCAATATGACTTGCTGCAATTAACACGGAATAAAATCTTTTCTCCAACTATTTGGGAAAATTAAAAAAAAAAGTGCATTGATACGTAAAACTAATTTTCTACAACAACATGGTTGCGAAAGTAAGCTTATATCATTGCACAAGATGTACAAGGTATTTAAACAGTCACATAGTAATTTGATGATATTGTAACACTATCCAGTGGCAAGATTGATCATTAAATTGAAAACAGTTGCAACTTCTGTAACCTAAAACCTAAGCATGTGATTTATCTGTTCCATGTTTTAAGCAATTTTAACTAAACTGAATTAGTTGTATAATGTTAATTGTTCCGATTTTGTATTAAAATGCTCGACAAGGGAGCAGCGATTGTTTCAGTTCTTCAAAGAAACACAGACCACCATGTGTTTTTTCTGTATTAACTGACAATCGTTTTGCTTATACATGTAATACAGTATGCCTGTTCTGTATGAGACATCCTTTATATCATAAAATCACATCTTTTGGACTTTTACCATAGAACAGGTGGTTTGCTTAAGATGAAACCACTGACAGTGTCACAAACAATACATAAAACCTGGGATGAAAAACATTCAAAGATTGAAGCACCATCTATCAATAAGCAGCCATAGTTGCCACCCTAGCTAACACCTACCTGATGGCTAGAGAAAAATGTACCAGAAATGTCCATGATAGAAGAAAACCATCCAAGTTTAATTTTCCCCAAGGACCTGTCACATGAAGAGCAATTTATCATCAGACACTGCTAAGGACCTAAGGACTATGATGAATATGCTTCCAATTATCATAAACATTCTCTATCTAATATATCCATTTTTATTATAACAGATTTTATTCAATTTTACTTCTTTGGATTTTCTTAATAATCATTATGAAACTATCAGTTGCTGAGTGCGCCAAGTTATAGATTACAGTTCCTCTCGTGAACACGCTAGGTTTGAATCTTACCAGTGCAGAAGTTCTGTTGTGGGAGAATTCTTCAAGAAATTTTCAGTCAAATTTATTTGATTGGGGATTTCAATAAGCTAAACATATCTACATTGTGACTTTGTCTTTTATTAGCAAATAACATATTTACGTAGTCTAATTGAATTAGTGAAATGAAATAATAATAATAAAATCTTAAATTATAAACAATATAATAAACCATCATAAATGGAAAATGTGCTTAAAACAATTTGCTGCGCTCTCTACATAGGTTGTGCCTACAATCATATTACATTATTTTGTTGTGTGCCATTACAAAACTTCTCGTACCTCGAACAGAAAAATTACACGCGCACACCAGTGCTAGAATTTTCTGTCTTGTCCAGTTTGTCTGGTACAGCATCACGCGACAATTGACGCCTTTAGTATTACTCAGGATGACGTATCCGATCATTGTGCTTGACGTCATCAAAGCAATAGGTTTATTTATTTATTTTTCAATAAATATGTTTTTATTGTTTCTTGTCAAAATATTTTATTGTCAAAGTTGTTTATATTTGTATTGAATACAAATCTTTGATATTTTAAACTTTTGAAGTGTTGTCGATGGGATTATTTTCAAAGGGCGGATTTTTACAATGCATAATGTGTCCAAAGGAATGCAAGGGGTCCCATACGGGTGTTTTGTTTTGTACGTATCGCAGTTATAAACATTTTAATAGTACGAGAAATAGAATCTGCCACCTGTTTGTGACCGGTCCCGGTTGATCTCAGTCTCGGGTGATGTGACGTAACGTATCCCAATCTCGGCATAGCCTCGATTGGGATATGTTACATCACATCACCCTCGACTGAGATCATCCGGTATCGGTCACAAAAAGGTGACAGATTATTTTAATCTTTTCTAAACTGTGTGATATGTAGATTGGATTACTTTTCAATCAATCAAAGTACATAAACGAGATAATTTGTTGATAATGAATTCTAGCACAAAATTTCTGATCTTATTTGCAAGAATATTTTTTTTTTTCATACTATTTGTTTAAGAAATGTAGTTAATTGATTTTGTTATCCGTTCAGGTATAAATGTCGAAAACACTTTGTAGCTTAAAACATACACTAGACATAAATCATGTTATGAATTTAACCAAGAACACGAGGAGACACCAAATGCAAACGGATACAACAAAAGATTACAAAAGATTAATATAAATGGGGACAACAAAGTGTGTTAATGGGTTGAAACGTGATGTGACGACGGAAATGTACGAAACTAATTTTCATTGTCTATCTGGGAAAAAATATTGTAACATTCAGTACACTTCGGAATTTCAAAATTTGTTTTTTCAAACAATTCACATCAGATCTACATACCTTCTCTTGTTTCACAGTGGGCACCAGAATATCCGTATTGACAATTACAGGAATAACTATTAATTCCATCAACACATGTACCGCCATGTTGACAGGTGGCACCAACACAATCATCAATATCTGAAATAAGTACAGATTTGTTTACCAGAATATAGAATATGCCTATGTTTTTGGTTTGTTTGGGACTCCAATTTTTCAACTCTGGATGTTATTTCTACTTCTGTTGCGAGTATTCTTGTCCGGCTCCGATATAGTTGTCAATCCCAAATGTGGCACACAACATACAACATTTCATTTATGATATAACATAAAATGCAGGAAGGTTATGTTGTATTGAACATAGATATCTTAACGCATTATATGCTGTACAACAGGATTTACTGTTGTTTCTGTTTGAAAAAAGTAAATTATAGGAGTTTAAGCGGCGGCAGTTGGTGGCTCAATTATTGAATCAGGTAGGGCCGAATTTGGGTAACCAAACGTATTTCAAACCTACAACTGGACATTATTTTGCTAATGATTTTTTTTGCCAGTTAGAAACTGTAATGAAATTGTATGCCTTCAACAAAAAAATGTTTGTTAAATAAATGTTGCCTTATAAATTCGTGCTTAAATCTTTGACAATTTTACGCAAAGATTGAATAAAAGGTTTCTACAGCATTTGGTGTTCTATACATGTTGTTCTTGTCTTGTCGATCTAAGCATTACTAAAGTTTATGTTTTAGCTACATTAGGTAATTTAGTATAGGGAAAATGCCATTCTGTTCTTTATTATACCTTGTTACAAAATTATTTCTATATTATGACTATAACTGTTTATGTTCATAAACCGTTCGACGAAGAAAAGGAAATTCAAAATACAAGAGAGAGAGAGAGATAGAGAGAGAGAGAGAGAGAGAGTTACTATTTTGACAAAGAGTTCCGTTCCATCCTTTTTCACAAATACATGTAAAACCATTAATCTGGTCTACGCATGTAGCTTGATTTTGGCATGGTGAAGATGCACATTCGTCTATTTCTACAAGCAAACAAACTAAATAAATATAAAATGTATATACTTGTGTTTTTAAATAATTTTAAAATGTGTGTGTGTGTGTGTGTGTGTGTGTGTGTGTGTAACAGAAATGTCAATCGATGAAAAATTAAATGAAGTTATGACTATTTTTCGGACAACACCGGGTAAACCGCAAGATACATAACACTCTTGACACCATCAAAGGCTATTTGTTTATGGTTGCTGTTACACAGTGAAGAACTATCGATGAGTTCTGCTAACAAAATGTTATTGTTTCTTCGACAAGCTAAATTTTTCACTTATAAATGTCAATATTTTCCAATCATTTTGATTAAAAAACAATGTGTTATTTGTCAAGGTAAAAAACTACGTGCATGTATACGTGTGAACAAATCAGATTCAAGTCAAATTTATCCCTTAAAATTAAGACAATAGTTGTAGATCTCCCCAATACGATTTTGGGAATAGGTACAACTAATACCCCAAATCTTGTAAAATCATGCAGTTTTTTTTAATTAACATTGTTATTATGAGAACGTGTATAATTTTCTGTGAATTGATTTTTGCTTTTTTACCTGTGTCACAAGTGTTACCAAAAAATCCTGGTGCGCACCTACAAGTATATCCAGTAGCTGTATCAAAACAAACTCCTCTGTTTTTACATGGACTACTTGCACAACCAATGGAAGCGGCAAGAGTTGGATGTGGAGAAGAAGCTGTAGACATAACTCCTGATGTTGCGGAGTTCATAGCTGAAGCCAGAAAATAATAATTTACCGTTTTAAAAATATTCCTGCATCAAATAAAAATAACAATCAAAAAATAAATAAATAAATAAAAAACAAAACAAAACAAAAACAAAAACAAAACGGGGATTTTACAGTACTAGATTTTATTTCAATGTATGTAGAAACCGTATAGCAAACACTAATGACAAAATGAAGTGGAAAAAAATTCTTGTATTCTAATGAAGCTTGAAAACATTCTTTGAATTTTGCACATGTATAAAAGAATAGTCCTGTGAAGCACTCGAAAATATCCGAACTGCTTTTTGCAAGTCTATAAAGGATTGCTGTTTACGATTTGTATTTACAAACACAATGTCAACTAAGTAACTTCAACCACGAGATAAATCTGACATATGACCCTTGACATTTTCTCTTTCTACAACATCCATGTTTACTTGACAAATAGTAAGGTTTTTAAAATGAACATTTGAATTTTTTTTATCCAGCAAAAATCGCTTTCAAAATTGATGATGCTTCGTAATTTTTTATTTTTAAAATTTATTTTTTTCATTGTTTTTAATCTTTAAAAAATTCATATCGCTGTCGTTAAAGCATGTTTGCCGAGCCACTGGAACAGCCAAATAAATGTAGTGTCCTCAATTGCATGCTTAAAGCGAAGTTTAATAACAGTGTTAAGCTGTTAAATAATAAGTAATTTAGATGGTTATGAAATAAATTAAAAAGATTATGATATAAACTTGCATATTTGGCACACGTCTCCTGAATATCCCGTCATGCAGTTGCAGAAATAACTACCTACGGTGTTTATACAAACTCCACCATTTTCACATGGAGCTAAAACTGCACATTCGTCTATATCTGGATAATGAAGATTTATTGATAATGTAATATGAAATAACTATAGTAACAAAAATATTGTTAAAAAAATATCTTTAAAAAATAAAAATAAATTTAAAAAAATAACTTTTGATATGTCGGCATAAGTGCAACAATCTGGACGAGGATTTAAAACTTAGAACGCTCCAATTTTAAGAGGTCTAAAATAAAACAAAATATGACGTCTAGATTAAAATATAAAAAAAGAAATAAAACTGGATCACACTCATTTATTTTATTATACCGATTGTTGGTTTCATTTATATTGTGCAACCAAAGTACAAAACCCGATACATTCGTCTGTAAACAATTCATCTTCTTCATTTACAAGACGCTTGTTACATTGATCTGAGTTAGCATTACTTAAGAGAAAAGAGTTGTTCTGATTTGGAACAAGTGGACGGATGTGTTCGAACCGTATTCGTAACATTTTTCGCATGTGACATTTTCCATAATGTCAACCGTTACTTAGTGTTGTAAGGTAATATAATATAATTTCTTATTATCTTATGTTGAAACCACAGGGTGACATTAAATTTACCTAAATTTTTATTAACCAATCAGAATTCAAGAATTTCAAAAGAGGTATAATAATGACTGATGTAAATGTATGTCAATTAATATCGAATGGCATCATTTGACGTTTTCCCAGTATTAGACGTTATTCCCGGATTGTACAATTACAGATATGCCATGACTTAATACATTTTACAACATAGATTTTTCATGACTGAATACATTTATAATAATGATAGACGACTACATGTAATAACCTTTTACAACAATGATGACTATGTCATTGTCAAAAAAATTCAGAGAAACGCGTACGCAATACAAGTGATAGCCAGCACATACCGTTACCAGTTTTTATATAGCAGGCATCTAATATGATGAACAAAGGAATAAAGAAATATTCCATATACAACAGGAGAAAGTAAAATTTAACAAGTTTTTTTTACCATTGTGTATCAATATTGAAGGATCTAGATCAATATCGATTGACAATAAGAACATATATTACTGACCTCTCATCTCTGATATGTTTGTTCTTACATTTACGTTAGGTTTAACACAATAACATTAAAACAAGAAAATTCCATACAAAACAGCTTAGGTTTTCACTATTTGCGCATACCTTTATGATAAGGATGATGTGGTCCAACAATCTAAAAAACAACTTGTCCTGGCCATGACCAAAGGTGTACGAAAAATTCTCGTACGAGCATTTAAAGACAATGGTTCACTGTTTGCTCGGTGCTTCAGAGGTAGAGCGGTATTCTTGTCTGCAGCGTACTAACTCGGCGAGTTAGCACCTTACCAACAGGTCTCTCTGAATGCGCGCTAATATACAGCAGGCCATAATGCCCATTCGAATATCAACACATACAGGAAATTGTTCTAAGATTAACCCATAGAGACTTATCATTTTACACTCGTATAGGATAACTGATGCGACGTTAAACAAAATACCATTCATGCCCGCTAAATATGCTCCCTAGTAAAGCTAAGAGACTCTAGGTTATTCTTGTCGTTCTGTTATCAAAAACAGAAAATTAAGACGGCCATTTCAATATGTAGAGTTTTAAAACCCACGCCAAGCTAGATTAAAATCTGATAACGAATCATTTCCGTCATAACAGTAAAATGACCTTTCATTTTTCACTAATTAAAGTATATATAATTCCATTAGGTTTTGAACATATATTTTAGTGTTGTCGTCGATTATGTAATGTCTAAATATAATATCTGTTGATAATGACATCTGACGTGGTTCTGATTTTCAATAAATAGGATGATTTAACTTGTGTCCATAGGATATTATTTTCTCAATATTATTTATTTATTTATCCATTTATTTATTTATTTTATATTTTAAAAACAACCATCTTGTCGTTTTTTTTTTTTTTTTTTTTTTTGCTGAAGGTAATAATAATCTACCTTAACTCATTCAACAACGGTCAGTATGTGCTTTTATTATTTTAACAAGAACCTGTAACATTTAACATAAATAAATAAATAAATATATAAAAACGCATCGATTACGACATCCGCAATTGCAGTTTAGCATCTGTCGTCTGTTGACAGTATACATCCTGAATTGATCGTTGACGGAATGCGATAATATCTACCAACGCAGGTATAAATTTCAAGTCTCTCTCTCTCTCTCTCTCTCTCTCTCTGTGTGTGTGTGTGTGTGTGTGTGTGTGTGTGTGTGTGTGTGTGTGTGAGCCGACAGGTAATAATAATAATAATAATGTTGCGTTTATTTTGGCATATAAAATTATTTTTTGAAATTTTAAAAATTCCACTGGGTAAACGTAACAATGTCATTTATCACTGAAAACATAATATCTTCCACGGAAACTCTTTTTTGTAATAAATTATACATGTATGTACATACATCATATAACAAACTTGGGAGTGCTTAGCGCTATGATGCCACTTATGCATTAGATAATTCAAGTTTCAGAAACATTTCAAATGTAAATTTCATATATATATATATATATATATATATATATATATATATATATATATATATATATATATATATATATATATATATATATATATATATTCTTTACCATAATTTAAAAAATACATGTTAAAAATTGATTTTCAGCACTTTTATTTGTTAAAATTGATCAAAATATCCCTATACATACAGTAGTACATGTAGTAGTAGCACCTGGATTTCTAAGGGGAGAAAACTCATTATTTATGTCATTATTTCTTTACAACAGCAATTTCTTTATAACAATGTATATTATACATATTGAAAAGCAATAACTTACCCGTTGTAGTGGCACTGTTTATAACAGTTGTTTGACCCTTGGCTATGCATGAAAAAGCAAAGCACAAAAACAAGACAGTTATAAACGATTCCATTTTCAGTCCAGTGTTGAACTATCCCTGTTTAAGACAGACTATAGTACACACGTTTAACAATTTCAACTTTATCTCTCGGCTTATCGTTAACTTACATGTATGTAACTTTGACAAATACTAACTAAACTTGAAAGTAATTTTCGCTTTTAAATTTCGAACTAGATTTGAAATAACTGAGTAATAAAATGGCGAATATTTATTAAAGGGTACCTGTAACCAATTTTTTTTTTATCACAATTGTTTTATATATTATTTAAATAAAACAATATCGAAAACCGCATCAAAATTGGTGATCAAATAAAAAAGTTATAGCGGTTTGAAATCCACATTTTTTAACTTTCTCTTTATCGCAAAGTGAAAACGCCTCGTTTTGAGTTATAAACGTGTGACGTCATTGCAGTATTAGAAGTAGTGTCTAACATAATAGACAGTAGTAACTATGATGATATATTGGCGTATGTAGAAGAAAGTAACGACTCTGACATGTACCTATTTATGTCAAATAGTTCGTCATTATTTGGGGAAGCAGTAGACAATCTTATAAGTGATGAATTTGGAGTATATCCGTTATTTATTCGAACCAGAAACGGGCGAATTTGATGAACATATTGAGTCGAGTCCCGACCTACTCGAAAATTGTGACTACATTTGGTTGCATAGCTGTTGAAAAATACGTGACGAGTGTTAACTTGTCATAAACACGAAAATTTATTATATCTGACTTTTTAAAAAAAAATAAATTATTTTATTATGTCGGACTGGACAGACTCAAGAACTACGATAAGTTGCATAGCTATAACAAAAAAAAAAAAAAAAAAAAAAAAAAAATACGCGATTAGTTTTAACTTGTCAAATACACGACAAAAATTTTATCGTCGACATTTTAAAATGAATTAAATATCAAGTCGGACTGGACAGGCTACCGGATGAATATTATGGAACTTGCTGTGGTGTCATGTGCTGATTTTGAATTTCTATTAAAATAATGCATTCAAAATTACATAAAAATCCAATCGCCTATATGCTTTTTTGTGCAATGTTTATTGACAGTTGAAATTAAATGACCGTGATGTAGAAAACTTTTAAGCAGTCTGGCGGCAACACATTTCCTTGATAATTGGAAGATGTTCACACGATTCAAAGAATTTATAAATATCATGACTATATGTATGCCCAAGGAAAAGTGAAAACTAAAATCTAATATAAAATCTAATAATCTATTATCTAATCAAATATCGTAAGTAGATCAGTAAACGTGTTTCAAATAGACTATTCTGGTCGTCAATTTTGAATTTTCAATTTTGCCTAAAAGTTATATTTTATTATTGTTATTATTATTATTATTATTATTATTGACATGAAAACTAAAGAAAACTTCTTTTTCTTACTTTTTAAAATTTTAATATGAAATATCCTTTTTTTCTGGAGTGAAAACTTTATCATGACTGTATATGACAAATAACGTTTATCAAATAAAATTATTTTACTTTACTCGAACTGTAAATATATTATTGTATATTACAGGTCGTAAGATAACTTTATCAACCTGCAAATCAATTTTGCAAATTATCCGTGACATCCTGTTAATTACAGGTGTGGGTCTAAATCTAAGGAATGTGTCTAATATACAAAAGGATTAATAATAATCTTAATTATCGGTACATGTCAAACGGATGATTAAATAGTTTTTCCCGTAAAATAATCATAGAAAGTTAAACTACGAGTTCGTATTTGTCTTATTTTAGTAGTTGGTAAATAATATTCTGTGGAGATATGTTACTGGTATGACGTCACAACACGGGAGCCTCGATATCGACCTTTTTGATTTGGATTTCTAGAGGTGTATTAGAAAATCACCGATATCTATGTTATTATGCATTGGAATTTTATGGAATTTTCGCTACAGCCATATTTAAGTACGACGAATAAAATATGTCAAAACTGAAAATCGTTACAGGTACCCTTTAAAATAAAACGTCAATCTCAATAATTTCTATATTCGCTGACATTGATATTTTTAACAACTCGATTTAGATTCGATAAATTGTTTATCAAAGCACCAGTATAGGCCACTATAACAATGGAAAATATACGGAAGCGTATTGGGGCTACATCTTATTTTTTCCTTTTTTCTTTCTTTCTTTCTTTTCTTTTTTTCTTTCGTTCTTTCTTTTCTTTTTATTTTTTCATACTTAAATCTGTATGATTTACGTTTGAGTCTGTAAAATTTCCACTTGAAGCTGTAAAATTATTTATAACGTTAAACTTATCAGTATGACATTAACTTAACAAAGTCATATATTGTACAATAAAAAATAATTTAAACTTTAATGATAAATTTTGCAATCATTATTGTGACATTCGTCCGACGAAATTTAAAGTTGATACAAACGCTTTTTGGTCCCTCAAAATTTAGAACCAAATCGTTTTAATAATTTTAAATATAAATATTTTCTTTTTTGCGTTTGTATCCTATCGTTTCGTTTAGTGATATGTTTGATTTAGTTATTATTTATTTTTGTACTTTACCAGTTCAAATGAGTTAACTTATAAATATTTATCAACCATGTGTTATTAGATAATCCGATTTATAATTTATGTCATCCACGCATCCTGTTTTGATATTAATATTAGTAAACATACAATGCACCGATGTCGTAAATACAACTACAAAATACTTCATTATCATAAATATACATCATTTTGCAATTAGCCAACCTTAAAACAGGATCTTGCGGCTAAGCAGATAGATTTGTATTTATTTAGTGTAAATTGTAGATTTTTGTCATTATTCGATTCAAAATGAAAGGTATTGTTGTAATTTTCTTAACTGTAAGTATATAACATACATGTATTTTAATGTAATTCATTTCCATAGTTACTACACTTTATCGTTATGTTCATAGCAAAATAATTTCGTTAACTTCAATTTTGTTCGACATTATATCTTCAACGAGAAAAAGTTTATAGACTATGAGAAATTATCTTTTTTAATTTTTGTTTTAACTCGATCTTTATGAGTGTGTTTCATGGTTTGTCTTTCACTAGCGCGCAATTGGTACAATTTAAACGTGCTAGCTCCCAGAGTACATAAGACTGAAACCAGTGGAATGAGTCGATTTTCTATATGCCGAAAGCGTGAAATTATTATTTAATTTTTTAAAGTCCCCTATAATACACGTTGCCCACACACACACACACACACACACACACACACACACACACTCTCTCTCTCTCTCTCTCTCTCTCTCTCTCTCTCTCTCTCTCTCTCTCTCTCTCTCTCTCTCTCTCAGAGGCGGACTCTTTCCTACTACAGTATGTCTGTATAAAGGAATACCAATATATCATTTATGTATTATGTACCTGGTTCATTCTTTAAACAATATTTTTTAATAGTGAAATACAAGGTATTATTGTGTATTTCAATATTACCGGCAACTTTGGGCTAGGAGTGGCCATACTGGATTCTAGGTGCAACGCTGTACACTCGACGATCCTATCAATTCCAAAAACCAGATAAGAAGTTTTTGTCTCTATAAAATGAAACCATATTAAAGCTGCATTAAGTTTTCCAAAGAAAAAAATAAAACGGTGCTAATCTAATTAATGATGTTCCTAATGAACAATGTTACATTTGGTTCAACGATAAAAGCTCGAATAAATACAGAAATTACAGTATTTACCCAGCAAGATGCAGCATTTGGGATCTAATATTAGAACATGGTTACGTCATCAAAACCCGGATCATTTAAACACAACTTTCAAAATGGTGAAATACGATAAATTAAACACAGAACTTCGTTGAATTTGTCATTTGTGACTTAGTAAGGGATTCATAACATTATTTCAAATACATCTGGATATTAATGAAGGACAATTAATGCAATCTGTCATGTTTCACCTTCGATTCTAGGGTTTTCCGTACATCCGTGCGCATGCTCCAAGCTCATAATTACCATCGTAAAACTCTGACCAACAGGTCAGAGGACTCCGTTTATTTACAGCTAAAAGAAATGAAATTTTAGAAAATGAATGTCACGGATCGTGGTTAGAGGATACATATTTTTTAAAAAATGTATTTTTAGGAAAAAAAAATTCAGAAAATTGAAAAACTTAATGCAGCTTTAAATAGATATCCTGTTTATGATTATCATTATTGGTGTTTTTTTTTATAAACTTCAGATTATCGCAGCTGGAAGTGACGATTTTACATACAATATCTCTCGAAAAGTAAATAAACAAATAAACAAACATATAAATAAATAAAAAAAAAATAATAATAAATAAGTAAATAAATAAATAATGTCAACAGTTTTAAACGCATTTTTGAAATGCTCACTACATTTGAATTTTGAATCAATATACAACATTGCACTTATTTGTTCAATTAAAACAAAAGTTTAAATTTGAGCGATGCTTTTTCATCAATATGTTACATATTTTTTTTTACGTAACGCTTTCAGAGCGTATGTTTGATGGTAGATGCAGGGGGCTATTACAGGCTCAAAAAGGAAACACTCTGTAATACAACAGCAGCTTGTGGACAAAAATACTGCTGCAGAGACAGCAATGGTGATATTATAACCGATGAACCGAATGGACCAATAGACATAGGTAAACACATCATTCATTTCTTGGTTTCACTACTTAAATAAAATTTCTTAGTTTTATAGATATATAAATCTCAATAAATTTTTTACAACTTTTGATTTATTTTCCATTATATCTAGTTAAATCGAAAATTTTATCAGTTGTCATGACAATAATATATTTTGTGTGTTGTCTTATTAAAAGTATTTTAGTCAAATTTTCATTTTGTGATTAATCCGCACTAGTTCAGCAAAGTCTTTATTAATTTTGCGTTGTTGTCGTTCAGGAGAAGGTAAAGCATCTACTGTTAGACAAATATTACTTCCCTGCCATACCTAGTTACTCTGAGGCCTTAAATTCAAACTAGTTAGGGCTCTGATGCCGAGCAGTCTAAACCGCTGAATTAAGAATTTAAATGTCTGTCACCACACAAGTCCAAATCGTATAAACAAATGAGTGGTGTCAGTTAGTTTGCAAAAGACTGGTGGGTTTTCGATAGGAACTCCGGATTCTTATATCATTTTAGAAAACCGTAATCGATTTTTATCTGCAGAATTTTACGTGCATGAATTGTGGTTGATTTTTTTAACTTTTGAAAATCGTGATAAATTATACCTGTGTATTATAGGTCTTCCACTACGTACCGGATATTGTAGTAAAAAACCAGGAAAACAGGGCACAATCTGCATTGAAAAGTGTGGATGTGAGAAAGGTAAAAAAAAAAAAATCAAATTTTCTTGTTATTTTCACAATAGTTTCTATTGTCAATAGATTTATTTTCAAAACGCTAACTCTTTAACTCATGACAGATTTTAATAAAATATTCAATCTTCGTCAGGTAATAATTTATTTTCTAATCTAGTACGATCAAACTTCTTGTTTGAGTTATGCGTAATTTTTAAAAAAAATCAGAAGTGTGAACATATATTCACGACAAAAAAAACATGTATTAAAAAAATCGGAAGACTTTTGCTACATGCATATAAATTTTCGTTGTCGGTCATTAAACACTTCCATTTATTCTTAGGGTACACCTGTTATAGACCGGTTTCGGGGGTATGTTGTCTACCAATGAGATGTTACGATTCAAAATGGGTCGAGGAGCAAAGAGAATATTGGAAGAAATGCTTTGCAGATCCTAACTGTCCAATTCCTCCAGTAGCGGCTCCAGGTTCTAAACCTAAATAAAACGTTCTAAAATTGGAACATTGGTGTTCTCCATATTATGCTAACTCCTTGTCAGATAGTTTTCATTACGTATTTTCTAATTTTATTTATTGATTTATTTTTTATTTATTTGTTTATTTTATTTTATTTTATTTATTTTATTTTATATTGTGTTTGCAAAAACTGTTAGCGATTTGACATAAGGAGTCATTGGTCGTTTTATTGCAGGGCATTGATGAGCCTGGTCTCTGTAATATAATACAATAATTATCAACAAACAACTTTTTTAATTTATTGATTGGATGCCTGACGATCGATCATAAATTTATTTGACTTTTAGTTTACCATTTATACTGATAAAAAAATTAACGAAAACGAAGACTCAGAAAAACATGTCGTTCCTTGGTCTATTGTGTTTATCATTAGCCACCTCGTTCTAAAGACCGGCTTAGCGACCACACAATCACCTTTTACTTCCTTTGCGTGAGATTGCCGATCAGTTTCGATTGTCATTCAGTTTCCTTTCTCTGAGAACACATTTTCCGTCTGTTCATGACTTCAATTTAAACTTAAAAGGCTTGACTTGGTGGTAACAAAATTACTTCACTTGGTCTATTGAATAATTAAGATCAACACAAATTTTAAATCACGTCCAAGTTTTACTATCGTTCTTACTCTATGAATCCTTTATAACTTAAATTAAGGAAATTTAGCCAATTTTTTAAGTACAAAAATAAAACTGTTTTATGAATGTCGAATTCAGATGCAATACGCTTGTGATGATCTTGAAAAAGAGGCGTTATTTTTTTTTTTTTATATCTTAAGAATTAACACCATTTTTGAGATTTCTTTTTTTTTCTAGATTTTATAAGAAAATTTTAGTAAAAGAATGATTGTATTACTAGGGCCTGATTAATGTTAAACGATACTTAGCGATTTAAGGTACCATTTTAACAATTTTAACACATAACATAAAGATGATGAATATCATATTTTAGTTTGAGACGAAAGATGTTTTGGTGATGATATGAATTATTAATATAAAATTTTTGAAATTGGAAGTCAATCAGAAAAAACAAAAAAAAAAAAAAAAAAAAAAAAAACAAAACAAAAAAAAAAAAAAAAAAAAAAAACAACCCGAGAATTTGAAACATATAATGTTTGTTTAAAAGACTATAAAATATGGACGATTTTTATGTTCTTGCTTCCGCATCAAATACTGAACACAAATTCTAAAAAATGTTTGAACCTTAAGTGCAGCTTATACATGTATAGATTTGATTATTGGTGGTTACTTCTATTGTCTCCTTTTGACCTCAGGCCACTTTGATGTAAAATACGATAAAACATGTTTCTTCTACATCACACTTTTTTAAACTGCTTAAATTTAATTAAATTAAAAGAATTGATTCTACAGCATATTGTTGTTTTTAACAACGATAGAAAAAAAAAAGGATATATAAATTTTCATGGAATATATCCACATGTTGTAAGTTCACTGTTTAGTAAAATGGTAGAAATAAAAAATATTAATGTTCAAATCTAAACAGCACTTAATTAGGTAAAATTAGATGCAAAATCAGTAGTAGTGGCGAATGCCCTCAAATTCTACGATATGTAGATCACTTGGTCATAGATAATCAAAGTAACCCATTCACATTGTCAAGTCTTAAGTGGCATTGTTTTTTTCATAGTTATAATTCAATCCCTGTCGTAGCGATCGGTTTCAGAATGATAGAGGATACCCAGAGAAAAACACCAACCTTAAGAGATATAAACTTTCTAACATTAGGAATTGCTTGATTAGCTCGATTAGCTCGATTAGTCGATAATGACTCGAAACCAGTGGTGAGAAGCATTGTAATTTGTAAGCAATGATTTCCGTGTGTTGCTAATAACTGTCACTTGTACACTGAAAAATACCTTTAGTTTGTCAGGTCGACATTTTTAGCATAGGTATGGTGAATAAATGCATATTGTTACCTGCTGTTTTCTATCTGACCTAGTCTGATCCAGGGTTGTAAATTACCAACTTTATTAAGTATCTGGCATATATCTAAAAAGATATCATAACTTCGATCCAAATTGTAACTTTAGACGCCACAATCTGTAGCATTGCATGTTAATTGTACTTATCAGATACGTATTTCAAATACATGTTGTATAATTAAATGCATATATTGCAAAAGCACATGAGTTTTCAAACGATTTATCCAAATTCGCTTGATTATGAAATTAAGAAAATTTTAACAATTTCAGAATGACGTTTTGTATAACTATACATATTTGATTCAGTATTTTAAGGTGGAGGGTTAGGTAAAAGATTATTTGTTATCTCGAGTTTCCTCAAAATGTATGATGGTTCCAAGTATTTAAATAGTTGAAATATAACTGAGAGATTACGCATCTTTAATTCAAGTGAAAGAGTGAAAATTTTAAAACAATCTGCAACTTAATAGTTCTACCAATTTTACATTTTTATAAACGAATAAAACCGGGTTGCACTTCTCTTATTTCTGCATGAAATATGTAAAAGTAGTGAAATATCATGCTCTTTCACGACTTTGATCAGAATTTTACAGTTTTTGTTGCCATGGTAACGGAAATTCAATTGCAATGCTGGCAAAATCAAAAAAAATATTGAATACTAGTATTTTCTAAATAAAGATGGTTCTCTTTCATCATTTTTAACGTCGAAGTAATGAGTTGAAAGAGAGTAATGAGAGTAATGAGAGTAAAGAACAGAAATATACGTCTGTTATATATAAATTATTGTATATGTATTATTCAAATGGTATTAAAACTAAATGGATTAGCTCAGTTGAGTCGATTTTTCAAGAGTGTGGTATGTACAATATTTGGTTATCCCATAATTCTAATAATAAAACTTGGCTTGTGAAAAGTATCAAACAAAAATTGTGATCAGTTTTTATAAAAATGACATTCTGATTGTTGCAACTCATCTAGAGGTATTTCTTATTCATTATTCACAAATTTTGACTTTAAACTACAGGATTATTTAACTTCTGAACTTCCATTTAACAGTATAGTAACTTTAACTAAATTTAGATGCAGTAACCATAGGTTACCAATTGAAACTGGACGTTGGAATAAAGTACCTAGAGATGAAAGAAAATGTAACCTATGTCATAATGATTTGGGTGATGAGTTCCACTATATTTTATGTTGCAAAGCTTTATCTAAAGAAAGAAATGTTTTTATACCAAGCTATTTTTCAAGATATCCAAATACTTTAAAATTTTTTACACTGTTTAAAAGTAAACAAATATCTCTGCAAATAAAATTATGCAAATTTATTAAAGTCATTATGGAGAGAATCAGTCCTCCGGGTTGAAATGTATATACTGCTGTTATTCATGCAATATTGGTTATATTTACAGTTTAATACATGTTTTCTATTTGTATGTAATGCAATGAGAGAAATAAAGAAAATTTGAATTTGAATTTGAAAAAATGTGTTCTTTCCTTAATATGTCCATTGAAATATCAAAATATGATTGTTTTTCTATGTGATAAGCTAAAAATTCTGTAATAACCGACAACTCATTTTATGTGAAAAAAGCAAAGTTTAACATGAAGAAAATTTTGCGTCAAAATAGTGGTCTGTTTAATTTTCTTCTACAAATATAAATTTTATGTATAAAATATGTTTACTTTTAAGAATTTAACAATCAATACAGGAAATTTGACGGTTTTATTTTTTGTGAAAACAAATTTTGAAAAGATCTTTCTACAGTATATTCCAATAATGCCTAACTTGGATTTGTAATCAAGAGGATTCATTTCAAATATGTAAAAATCCTGATAATAGCGATATTTTTTAAATCAAAAAAATGAAAAATTTCACATAATTTTGATGTAAATAATTTGTTTATGTTGCCATAGTAACAGATATTTAGTTTTTACCTACCTTAATGTAAAGTTTGTTTTAAAGGGATACCAAATATATAGTGATTGGTTATTAACATTTGTACTGCAAATGTCCGAAAATTTGAATAGAAAATATGATACATTTTTTGTTAAAAATATACAAAATTCCTCTGCCAATTAAAGGGTTTATGATGTAAAATTAGATGCAAAATCAGTTGTATTGGCGAGTGCCCTCAAATTCAACGGTATGCAGATCACTTGTTGGAAAGTCGGGTGTTCTAAATTCGGTAACTTTTATATTTGTGTGACTTTTCTAATATCTTTTATTGATGTTTAATAATTAACTTGTGTTCTGGGTTCAAAAAGCCGTGGTAGTTTTATTTTCTGTTGCAAATTTCTTTCATATTAGAAAGAAACTAAATAAGCTTCCTTTATAATTTTCAAGTATAACACATGACTCAAAAATATCTTCCAAGCGGTAATCAGACATATTGAACACGGGGAGGGAATTACAATGTCTATTTATAGAGTTTTTCTTACTTTGGCAGTTTCCGCAAGCATCACGATAAACATTAAAGGAAATATTTGTAATGCCATTTGTTTTTAAATTCTTGCCTCAGCTTCACAATCGTTCCTCAACTAAGATTTTCCTTAACTTAAATTTAGAAAATTTTAGCAATTTCTTTTGGAACTATGAATGAACATTTTTCACAAAACTAAAAATTGATGTTATGATCTTAAATTACGGTTTGTTCCCTCATGCAAAGCATTCCTTAGCTGGATTTGGATTTATATAATTTTGGAACTTTTGATTCATTATTTTCAACTGTTTGGCTTATATTTTTTATCTATCAAATTTTTCGGCCCCTAGTGTTACTGATTAGAAATGAATTTCCGAAATGTGCACATCTGGCACATCAAAATTTAACTGGTATCTGTGTATAAATTAATCTTGAAATTCCTGTAGATCTAAATATTTAAATTATTATTACGATTTCAAATATGCCAGATTAAAGTTAAGGAAAATCTTAGTTAAAAATGATTGTGAAACTGGAGCCTGTGACTTTAAAAGCGAAAACGTTAACCTTCAGACCCACTGGGTAATTATCATTCAGCTATTCAATAAAGACTACAAATTTTAAAATATTGGTGTGTAGACATTTATCTCTTTGACTTCGTATGTTTTTTGTTCCTTGGACGCGTTTAGCTACTATATGTCACTGTTACTAAAAATCTGCTACTCGACATACAACTAAAACAACTCAGTATAAACCAAATGACTACGTGCTCGTAATCAAAAAGGCTCGTGATCACTGACAGCACGTGTCTATGTTTTAGAATTCCTGAACACTTCAGACAACGTTTGCATGCATTGCATCTAAAACCTTTACCAAAAAAATCTTTTTTTTTAAATTTCGTCTCCAGAGCGAGTGGTCGAATGTTCGGAAGTCCCGACCCGGTAAAACATAAGACTAAAATGTTGCTTTCTTACCTGGGCTCTCGGCATTAAGATGATAGAGTATTGATTGGTTGTCACTAAATAAATGTATTCATGTATTACAAATTCCTTTTAACGTGTAACTGTTATTTGGTAAGGAAGACACGGAGAAATCCAAAGACTAAACATAGAAATTAAAGATTTAAAAAAAATAATAATAATAAATAAATAATAAAAAAAA
This sequence comes from Tegillarca granosa, assembly GCA_029721355.1. Taxonomy (NCBI): domain Eukaryota; kingdom Metazoa; phylum Mollusca; class Bivalvia; order Arcoida; family Arcidae; genus Tegillarca; species Tegillarca granosa. Next base: position 33,624,897 of record CM056608.1, on the reverse strand, counting down.
TCTTGCGGGCAAGTGGTCTTTATACAGACGTTACAGTGGTCCGTTGCTTTGAATGCATGTACCTATGACTGGTCTCATCCTGATCTTGGCAAATCAATTTCATTCAGTAAGTCAAAACATCTTTCGTTATGTTTATATAAGTGTTTGGCTTTCTGTCCTTTGAAATGTACAATATTAAAGATGGTTTTAATGACCATAACACGTTGATCTTCAGAAGTAAAATCTTTATATCATACAGGGTGAATTGTCCGATCTAAACTGAATTTGTTCACTTTAAATATCAAAATGCCCGTTTCAGTATGAATGCTCTTCAGAATATGCAACGATAGAACCTTATGACTACAGAAATAAAAAAAACACAATATGATTTTTTAAAATAATTTATTGAGATACATAATGAATTTCACAGTAAAATGACATTTTTGTAAAGAACGGATTATCGTTTTTTTCTCGTTTGATCCATACAGAAGTATAACATCTGGGTGGTACACAACACATTCCAGTCATTATATGGTAACGCATAAAACCTGAAAGAAAACAAACCGCACTTAATAGTATGATACATTGTTGTTGCTATTTTTTATATTAAGACACATTTGTGCATTTCTCAAATTTCCAAACATTGTCTTATAAACTTATGATTTTTAAAAATAGTTTAAAATATATAATCGTTTTAGGGCCGAAATTATAAATCATCAACGATATTTTACTGTTAAACATTGCCTTTATTATTAAGGTTTTATATACATCTATTTTAATTTTATTTTAATTTAAAAGACATCTACTTCAACCTGAAAAAATCGTGGCTATATATAGATTTTACTTACCAGATTAATTGCAAATTAGATCCAGTTGTCCATATTAAAAACTGATGTATGTTAATATTAAACTTGTACATTTGTACTAAATTGTATATACATGTATATTACAAATATGTGCATGTGTGTGTGTGCGTGTTAAATAAGGCAGTAGAAATTTACTATAATAGCTCACCCAAAGAGACCACTTATTTTAGAATAACATTTTAATCAATATTTTAAAAAAAATGGTTTATACAAATTAAAAAAAATTTGAGTTTATATAAATATTGTTTATCCTTTAACAATACATAATGTATCACAATGTTGATTGTTAATAGGATACAGAAAGGTTCAATAACTGACTTACCATGTTCTAGTACAGAACGATGCATTTAATATTGTACCCAATACCTTATATGCTTGTCACAACCAACATCTTTGAAGTGCCTAGTTTTTCTTAATTCCAGAGAAAAGCGTTTTCTTTTAAGAGATCGGACGGCCTCAAAAGCTAAGGAATGAGGAGCGAAGTGTTTGAGTGACCGAAAAACTGCGAATATATAGCAACTGTCGAAAAATAGTCGAAGTATTGCTTTAGAGCAGTTACGTATTAGGATAATGTTAAACTTTGGACATGTCAGTTTTATTTTTATTACCCGATTTACAATGAATCTAAAATTAATCATAGTACTAATTTCTTTAAATAATTACAGGAGAATAAAAAGTTATTTTTCCTTATTTTTCTTTATATGTGCTTTAATGAAATTGTCAAAAAGCAAGTAAATGTAATGTAATTTCATTCTTTTAATTTATAAACTGATTGGGAAGTGTTTGTTAACTAGCTTTTTAGGTTTTCAAACAAATAGACCAATCATTATTTTTATGTGAACAACTTAATATTATATCAGATAGTTCTAGAATAGTTTAAATCAAAGCATACATCAGGAGAAAACCCAAAACAATTAGCAAGTACACTGGAACACTTTTCACTTAGGTTCCCGCCTCAGTTGGATTCGAACGTTTAGCATACTAAAGAAGGTAAACTTTATTGTCCAATATAGTTCTTTGCATTATCAGAAAAAACAATAATAAATTCAGAATTACAAGAAATTTTTTTTAGTTTGTGACATAACAAAAATAAATGTTAATGAATGAAGAACGACAGGATAAATGTCCACAAGCGCGCAGTAAAGGTACAAATCTGTTTAAATGAAAATAATGCCATAACACCCAAATTTAAGACTGGTGTCATAATAGTCAAATAGCAAAAAAATACAAGAAGTTTTGATATAACTCAATTCTCTCAATCCAAAATTATAAACATCAACATTGTTCAATTTAAAATATAAATAAATTCTGTTTTAGTATAAATTTAAGTACAAGTTTTTGAAATGCCATACGTTTTAGTCTACTTTGTTCCAAACTAATGACAAATAATTAAGAATATGATATGAATATTTTTGTTTAAGTATTGTTTAGTATTGTTAAATTATGTTCAACTTCTTCTCAGTATCCGCCACCATCTGTATTTACTGAATCTGAAATAAAATACATAAATATTATAGGCTTCACATCAACAAATTCAATGAACATATATATTTATTCATTACTTATATGAAATTGTTATTGGTAGTTCTCAGACAAGTAATGTCCAAATACTATCATTTATCATTTACAAAAACATGGTTGGTAACAAATTAATTAAATAAATAAATAAATAAATAAATAAATGCATCCGATAAATTGCAAGCGGTTTGGTTTAATGTTCAATAAAATACACGCCTTTTAGCCACTATGTCTGAGGTAGAATGTAATGACGTTTTTGGCATAAGAATAGACATACTTACATGTAGGTATGGTATATAAAGGTTAGCGCAAAAAATATGTTATTGTGATTCATCTTTTCAAATAAAATTGATTTATTTTGTAAAAACAATGTAAACTATTCTTTTCATTCTATCAATGGCATGTCAGTTGTCAGTTAAGAAATTTTTATTTGTGCCGTATTGAGAAAAAATTTGAATGTACCAGAAATCAAAACAGATTTATTACCTAATTGGAGTTCAATCATTTTGAAGAATACAATATACTGAGTGATATACGTTCCAATGTACTCCTATGTATAAATTTATTTGTTTCTGACAACATCTATTTGTTTAACTATTTGTTAAGCAAGCCGAAATATATATATATATATATAAATTTAATTAAAGATAAAAAGTTTACAGTTTCTAATACAAACCTGAATTGACACATCGGTTACATTCGCAGCGTGAAAATTCATAATAATATGCTTCTTTGTAAGTGGCGCCATCACAAATAACTTTAATCTTGTTTTTCCGATTAACAACTCCGGTACAACATTTACAGTCTGATAATACACCATCCTCTCGATCAGCTGTCATCAGGACTGGTTCACTTCTACTGTCAGCGCAACTTCCAGAACAGTAAGTTACGTTGACTGCTTCCATGGAAACACAATTACCAGATTTCAACTTTTTAACGTCAGTTTTTAGTTGACATGTGCCTAGATAAATAATACAAGTTGATTACAATAACAGTATTATTTCTATCGTAAAATCAAAATATTCAAATGAAATGCAAAAATTTAAGAGGTATTTGTGTTATATATTTCACCCTATAATATTTACTGCATTTTAAAACGAAGTTGACAAACGTAATAAAAACCTTTCATCATTCAGACTTATTGTCATATAGTTATGCAATTATTTAATTATAAATCGTTTTTTAAAAACCTGCATTACAACAGTCACTGATAGACCTTGAATACTTACCGAGTTTCTTCTTGCATTTTGGACAGCATCTGTCTTCAACATTGTAGTCCAACTCTTCATCCTGGTAATAAAAAGTTTGGTATAATAGAACGATGCGAATAAATAACGTAACCAGATGATAGCCATTTTTCAGAAATGGGGATTTCAAAATTCCTAAAGGTTACAAATCTTGTTTGAAGCTTTTGTGGTTACTCTTTAACATCAAATAAATAAGTACAAACATTTAAACAAATTCAATTTGATTTAAATTAAATAAATTTTATGGAGGAAATAAATTAAAACTGTCCCTACCTCTTCACAAACTGGAATAGTGCATTTTCTTCCACATAATTGGATATGGTCTGTACACTGACAAATAAGACACGAGTCGTTCTCGTCCTCCCATTGTTCTCCTTCCTACAATGTATAATGGAAAACAATTGTTAAGCCCACGAGCTTTTACCTAGCATCAAACATTACTAAATAAAAAAAAGGAATTTGTTTAGATTGCCAAGTTTAAACTTGCCAATTTTAACAAACAACTTTATACCTAAATAGATTTTAAACAACAATAGAAAAACAGCTCATGCCAGTTGAAAGTTTTTCTTTTGATACATCATTATATTAAGGATACTTTAAATGTGTTTTCTAAAAATGTTTTTTTCTTGTTTTTAGCATAGTCGATTATCAATCATGTAATTTACAGATTTTTCAATTCTGAGGCAAATAGCACTTCGGTGCATTTATTGTTTCAAAAATTACACGACTAAAAGTGCAAATTACAACATTATAAACACAGTTCTTACTTTAATTTAAACAAAAAGTGAAAAAAATGAAATATTATAGTCGTTTTGCGGATATCCATAACTCAGTAGGCAGTACTTTGTGCTGTCAGAAAATATACTATTAAGCAAAATTTTCAGTCGTCTTAATCTTTTTAATTAAATTAAAACTTAGGTTTATTCCCTCATGCAAATCACTCCTTAGCTGGAGTTGGATTCTTTTAATTTTGGAACTTTAGATTCATTAATTTTCAACTGTTTGGCTTATGTTTTTATCTATCAAACTTTTCGGACCCTAGTGTCACGAAATGTGCACAAATGTCACATCAAAATTTAACTGGTATTTGTGTTATATATTTTGATTGATTTATTTTTGATTAATTGTTTATGAAAATTACAAAACCTTTACTAACCTTCATCATTTTACCACTGACATTGCAATACCGACAGTCAAGATCATTAACACATTCGTTATTCATATTTAGATTATAGCCTTCTTGACATATACAGCCTTCTTCGTGAACATCACAATTAAGTAACGGTTTTCCTCTATTTTCGCATGTCCTTTGGCACAAAGAGTTATTAGACCATACCATGTTATCTCCACAAACTGAAACAATACCATTGAAAAATACACAACTCTATAACTGGTTTGCTAGCGCTAAGGTTACTACCTCCGTGGAACAAAATTAACTCGGTTTTAATTCAGTGTATATTTTTGTTAGTAGAAAAATTCTGAGCATGTGTTGTAAAATTTTTATACGTATTTTAAGTATATTTCTTCCATGTATCTGAGAAACAGCAATTAAGCTTACAAACATGAAAGAATACAAATAATTGATTGGTAAGCTTAACCGAATAAAAAATAAATAAAACTGATTATAAAACTACTGGCAATGAATAAGAAACAGAAGTTCATTTTCGTGTATTAAAAATAGTGCAATAAAGGATTTCCAGTACAACACTGAAAAGATATTCACAAAATCGGAAATAAGTCATATTTGATCAATTTAAAATGACACAACGGCATAAAATGTACAATTGTAGGCCACTCGTGAGTGATTTCATATGAAAAGAGCTTGCCTTTAATACACAAACCTTTACATACTTTAATCCTAAGATGTACTTATATAGTTATGTTACTATCTAAAAGAAATTTATTATTATTATTATTATTATTATTATTATTGTGAAACCGATTTTATAATCTAAACACTTTTCTAGTCGACATTTTTATTTATTTCGATATTTTCAAAAGTTTATCTATAAAAGATTTACATTCAATAAAATGCATACCACAGTCTTCTAGATAGCATTCCTCTGTTTCCCCGTACATAAATCGAACACAATCTGGATTTTCAGGATCAAAAGATTTACGTGATCTCGTTCTCTGTCCAGTTCCACATGACTTGCTGCATGACGACCACTGAGACCATTGCGAAACATTACATGTAGCTGTCATATAACAAATAATTTATGATTTAAAACATGAAAAGTAAGCCAGTTCTCAGAGAATAATGATTAAACTTTTGAAGTTAAACAGGAATGGCGTTATTCACAAATCAAAAGCAAGCATGGTTTAAAAGTAGGAACTTGATTACAACTACTAACAAATCTATCTTTGTACCATACCATGAATATTATTATGAAGTTAAAAACTAACTGTTAAAGATAAGGTCTTTTTATTGTACATTTTCTTACTTTTAACAAGCACTTGAATAACTATTTAATTAGTATCCAATTATGAGATTTAAATACTTTTTCCTTTTCGATGATCCCTAGTTCCAACCACCGGATTTTAACCAAATAGTTTAAAATTAAAATAAATAATTTTTTAAATAATTTATCAAAAATATAATAAATTATAATCATAAGAATATTTATGGATGATAAAATATATAGAGTTACTTACTGATACATGGATCAACAGTACAATTGCCCACTTCTGTCAAAGTCCGGTTACAATTATCAGGATCTGAATAATTAATATAACCACGGCTTCTTGTTCGTTGTCCTTGTTCATTATTGTTACTACATGTAATACTACATAGAGACCATTCACTCCATATTGATACTGAACAACCTGCAATGATATAACCATTATTAATCACAACTCATATACTATCTTTTCTGATTTTTTAAATATCAATTTTAATTAATCAATAACGATAATTTTAAGTGTATTTAAAACAAGAACATGAAGGTATATATTTTAAGCATAATTTCATCTTTAAAATTTAAAGTCTGTATATATATATATATATATATATATATATATATATATATATATATATATATATATATATATATATACAGAGACGTGCAAAAAGTATTGGAACAAGATGGCTGCCGGTTTTCTATTTATACGTTTCGCTTCCTACTTTTTACCGTTATACTTATTAATTAGGTCAATTATCGCAATAAAATTTTTTCATAGTGATGTCAGAATACGTGACGTCATATCGCACGCATTTTTTGTTGTCCTCTGTTTGTTTAAATTGATTGAGGCATCGTTTTTCAACATGGGTAGACGAGAAAAAAGAGATGAGCCCGGAGATCAAAGAAGTCATAAAAATCTGAGGGATATACAATTAGAGATATCAGTAATATGTTGGAAAAGCCAAGATCAACAATTGGGAATTTTTTACATCGATTCGGACAACGTGAATCAATAGAAAATCAACCTCGAAGTGGCCGCCCGGTTTCAGTGACAGAGCGAGATTATCGAATCTTAGAAAGAATTTTAAAATTTAATAGAAGGGACACGTTTCAAGACATTACTTTAAAATTTGATGAGAATAGAGCTAATCAAGTTGCTAAACGTACCTTACAGTTTCATCTTCATAAAAATGGCTTCTATAGATGGGTAGCTCGGAAGAGGTTGGTGGTAAGAAAGATAAACCGTAGAAAACAAATGCACTGGTGTCGCCAAAAAGATTATTGACTGTGGAAAATTATTGGAAAAAATTATATTTTCGGATAAGAGCAAAGTTACAATCGGGACGGACAAGAGAGTTTATATATGGAGAAAAAGAGGTGAAGGATGGAGGCCTGACCTAGAACCCTCACGTGAGACACGCCTCCGATATGAAGTTATGATATGGGGTTGCATTACCTGGTATGGTGTCGGAACTTAAATGGAAGTATTAATGCTGCAACATACCAGTTAGTGTTAGAGGACAATTTATGGCCGGTTATAGCCAGTCATTTTCCGATGGGAGGCTACATTTTTCAAGATGAAAATGCCCCAGCACACCGCGCCAGGTCAACCCAAGAATAAATTCATATGAATCTATAGGAATATAGAATGTAATTTGGCTGAAGGGACATTTACTAAATACTAGGTAAGTAAAAAGTAACGATTTTGCATTATATTGCATTTCTTATTTGTTGAAAAAAACGATTTGAAAACGAAAGCAGAAAACACGCCGCCATCTTGTCCTAATACTTTTTGCACGTCTCTGTATATATATATATTCACAGCATTAATCTGTTAAAGTTACAAACTTTTCTCTTTACATAGAAAATGTACAAAATGTTTATGCAAACATATTTTCCTCACACAAATATTTGTAAAAAAATTTTGTTAATTTTCTATGTAAAGAGAAAAGTTTGTAACTTTAACAGATTAAAAGTTTTAATTGTGATCAATAACATGAGTGATCGTAAGGTCGATAATGCGGTGTTTGAGTTATTCACACATTAAAGACACGCAATTAGGAATTAAAATGGTAATAAAAACTTACAAGATATATCTCCATTACATGGTGTGACATCCACCGACATTCCATCACACTCTTGACCACCACATTTGGGGAATGGTTTACTACAGGAACGGGTTCTTGATTTTGTACCTCCAGAGCAGGTGGCACTACAAGATGTCCAGCTAGACCAATTCTCCCATCCACCATTAACTAATATTAAAGTCATGATAAAAAAAATATTAAAATGTGTCATATATTTTGTAGATTTTTATCATTAAAATTAAAAATAACGTATTCAACTAGAAAGACAAAAGTTTTTAAATGAATAATTTATACTACAGTTTCAAGTTTTTAAGTACTTGATTTGTGCAGGATGCGTTTTAGTTGCAACTATTAGAGACAGCCGTGCAAGCATATTCTAACAACTAACAACAACTTCAAATTGCTTTGGAAAAAAATATTAAAAAATGGACGTTAAATAGTTAAAAACTTTTGAAACTTACCAGTAAATAAGAGATTGCAGGGTATGATTTAGCGTCAGCCATGTAAGAATATCCAAATCTATGACTGCCGATTTACGTCTCAAATCATTAAGCAATATTATAAGCGAGTAATATTAACGAAACATAGGGTGTTCTTAAGGACTTCAGACAACAGATTAACCTCAAGAAGAACTTCAAGAAGCAGTACGTTAACAACGGTTGTGTAGGAGCAAGTGAAAGGATTTACAACTCTTAAATAGTTTCTGTCTTTTATGGGTAGCATTAATGCAATTTAATAATAAACGCTTGAAGGTACATATACTTTTTACTGTTGAGACTTTAGATAAACTTAAATCTTACCCCGTTTTGCAACGTCCATGGTGCAGTATTTTATTCCTGTAGAAATACAGGTACTAGAAGAAAAAAAATATACAAATGATATAATTCATTGTCATAGAATATGATATGAAATTGGTCTGGACCGAAATATATCTTATCTAGGGTATATGTGGTATCGACGTTCCAACGATTGAAATTTATATATAAATATATATCAACTTTCTAAAACAGAAAAAAGTATTACTTTGGTTTTTTATTTGTTATTGCAATATCAAAACTTTTATTAGATAGTTTACATAACCATCTCATGTTTGCTTGAAGACTCTTAATTAGTAAGTCAAAATGAATTTGTTTATATCTTGAGATCATTAAAAGCTAAGTGCTAGACGCTATTAAGCTTTGAAAATATCGTAAGCTTAAAAGAAAGGTAAATATAGAACACAAATACCAGTTGAATTTTAATGTGCCAGACGTGCACATTACTGTATGATATACAAAATAAATTAGATTTATACTCTAGATCATTATTATATAAGATAACAAAAGTAAGTATTTTTAACTATGTTGACGTTAAAGACAGAGGTTGATACATAGTTATGGGCCTTGTTACTGTTTAAGGCCTTATCAAAAAAAAAGTTGCAACAGTTGCCGGAATGAGAAAGTATAAAATGTCACATATATTATAAATGTAACAATTTATAAGCAAATGTTCTTTATTTCACGTTTAGATTAACAGTACATTTTAGTACCTACCATTTGGTACACTCATCGTCGGATGGCATTTCTTCCCCAATTTGATATCCTACACCATAATTATCCGTACATACTGGAAGACATTCCTTAGCTATACATGATCTAGTTTCTTCTGTATGTCCACAACTTTGAGGTGTGCCCACATACAGCTCCCTGTCAAAATAAATTAATGATAAATAAAAAAAACCTTACCAATAAATAGCTACGCCTTGCTGTACATCGGCAACCAAATACATCAAAAAGTCAAGAACGACAAAGAAAAAAATGAATACAGAATAAGAAAAAGGAAAATCAAGTTAAGTACGATACCTTTTACTGAAACTATTGTAATTGTGTTACAAACTAGTAAAATGATGTAAACATTAAGAACGTTACATTTTATGATTCAATAAAATCGAAAATATGTTGCTGTTAAGGCCAATATAAACCTAATTATTCTAAAAGCAAAGGGGAACATGTTTATTTTTTATATAAAAAACAATATATTGTTTTGTTTAATGACAGTTATTATAGTACTTATATAGTAAAAATGATTATATATACCCGGGGTAGAGTAAACAATTAACACTATCTCTGCCTTGGAGGGGCCTCGTTACCGGAGTGGTCTAAAGCTCGCGATTACGGATCACAGTGCCTCTCACCGCCTGGGTTCGAATCACACTCGGAACAGATCCTTATGTGAGAAAGTTTGTCAGTTCGCATGCAGAAAGTCGGTGGTTTTCTCCGGGCACTCCGGATTCCTCCACCATCCAAGAACTGACCGCCTCGAAATCAGTGAAAAAAAAATCTTGACTGGGTCGTAAAACTCCACTCCACTCTCTGCGTTGGAATATTTCCATAAGCTATAAAGAAAATAAATAAAACATAATATCATTGTTACCTATATCTGGCCTGGATTCCTTGACCACATGTTTTACTACATTCTCCCCAATCTCCCCATTCTGACCAATCACAACCTGGAACGTAAAACATGTATGGACTGTATACAGCTTAAGTAATCATTCATTAAATGCAGTTTATGTTTACTATTTCTATAACAAATATTTATAACATTTTTCGGCATTAGACTCTAAAACCAAAATCATGTAACCATACAAGTAATGTATGAAACAAGGAAAAACAAAAACACTGAAAAAATATTTTAAAACGTTCGACACGAAATTGGAAAAATATACTTAGTAAATGGTGGGGTAATAGAACTTTTGAAGATTTCATTCTCCCTACATTTCAACAAGCAGTGGTCATAAAAATTTAAAAATAAAAGATGAAGATTAACAATTTATAACAGAGCTATCTTAATCAGCGTGTAACGCATCATTTAACCACGTAAATGGGACATGGGCAAGCGCCAATTTAACAAACATCATCTCTAGTGATGAAACAAATACAATATGATCATTTTTGAAACAGTTTAAAATCATGCTAGAACAATGAACTGTCTTTCGGTTGATGTTTTTGGTTCTAACATTAAATTTCTATATAATTCTATTTCGTCGCACGTTATCTTTAATTTATCAATTCCCGGCCTCACTTCCTTGATGGAAGTTCACGTGTAAAACATATTTTGCCAGTTTGCAAAGTTTTTACTTTGTTTTTGGGATTGTGATATGGACAAGGACTGGTATGTTTGTTTTATTTTTATTCATTATAAAATGCGATTTGACTTACAATCAGTAATATTTTCACACTCTACCATTCCATTTTTACATTTGCTGTAAAGAAAAAAAATAGGCAATAAAGTTTGGCTATCATAACAAAATAACATTACTGGAAATTTGAAACAAGAAATAATTAACAATTAACAACAAATAAATGACATAGTAATCTAAATTTAAACAATAGGCCCAATGTTTAAGGCTCACCTGAGAATATGTCCAAAATTGTTTGCAAAGTGCAATATACAATGTATAAATTACAGAATCTTTCAAAATTTTCTCGTTTAGAACTGCCACAATACTTTAGCAGAAATATCTAGTCACACTTTATTTATAAATAAGTGGCTAATATACATGTAGTAACTATAGTAAAATGAATAATTTCTAAATTAGTAACCATTTCAGTATGGTTATGCAGCTATGTCCTTTACCTTTAAACCCAAGACGTTCAACCATATTTAAGTGATCATCATATCGATACCTACAATATTCTAATATACATGTCTATACAAAAAGTAAATAGTTTTCAAGATAATTAACATTTCAAGCATCTTATGTAGCTATGACCCTGACCTTTGATCCCATGACCTTGAACTATATATCGAAATGATCGCCATATCAATACCTACAATATTCTGATATACATGCCTATACAAAAAGTTAATAGTGTTAAAGATAATGCACAATTTTAGTTTTCTTATGCAGCCATGACCTTTACCCTTGAGCCTGTACTCTTTAACCATACATCAAAATGATTGTGTTATAAATATCCATAATATTCCAATATGCATGCCTATACAAAAAATTAATAGTTTCTAAGATAATTACCAATTTACGCTCTCTTATGCAGCTATGATCTTGACCTTTGAACATATGACCCGTAGTCATATATTAAAATAACCATCATATCACTATCTACAATATACTAATATTCACGCCAATACAAAAAGTTTATAGTTTTCCAGATAATTAACCATTTCGGTATACTTTTGTATCTGTGACCTTGACCTTTGACATTTGACCTTGATCTATGTTTCAAAATGATCGTCATGCAAATATCTATAATAAACTGAAAATGCCATGCCATTATAACCTGAAATGTTAAAACAATAGCAATTTTTATCAAAGGTAAAAAACGAGAACATGACCTTGACGTTTGACCTTGAAGTCATTTCGAAGAAAATAGCAAGACAGGGTCAACAGTGAAAATTTCATACAATTATTTTCAGTCGTTGTTGAGTTATAAGAATAAATGTCTTATTTTACAAATTACGATTTTTTTACATAAAGAATGCGCAACCTGTTTTTCGTCCGATTTTTACGAATAACACAATTTTTATGTTCCCAGGTATACTGAATCAAAATATCGAATCGAAATTTACTTGCATGTTTTGGTTTGCCTAGAAGAAGATTTCTTGTGTTTTGGCTATTTGTAGTAACGGCAAACATGTTGTTGGGCGTGGCCAAACCTAGAACACATTTCTGAAACGCTGTTACCCAGACATTGTAATCACCAAGTTTTATTAAAGTTGGCCCAGTAGTTAAAGGAGATGATTAAAATGTATCGTTTACGCACGACGGACGACGAACGACGGACGGAGGAAATTGACAGAGCTAAAAAGTATTACAAAATAAAAATAAGGTAGAAACACTTTTACTCAGAAGTAGGTGTCATTTCATATGTCTATATGCCTATGCCATTGCGATTGATAACATTGTAATCTTTAGTTTGAGTGTAGTCTGTTTATTACTCACCAGGATTTGCATTTTCCCAGATCGACGTTAGGCATGCCTTCTATAATTTCGGTTTCATCGCAGCTATAGCATGGACACTGTTCCGGAGGAATACATTTCCCTTGGAACTCTACCATGCCATTGGGACATCTACAACCAGGCTGACATGAATCTTGATCAACACAGGAGTTAAGCCTGTAATCTATACAGGTCAGGTTACAACGGGCTGCATCACAGTCCGTCCATACCTTACCACCGGTACATTCTTTGGCTAAACGGAAAATATTTAAATGCAGTCTTAAATATTATTTTTAGTATAATATCAAAAAGCGTTCATTAATAGCCGAAATTTTGAAATAGGCGTGATATTTGGTATTATTAGCTGATATTTTTAATACTTAGTGCTTTTAATTACAAATGATTTCTCTTCAAAATCCTTTTTACATGTTTAAAAATCGAAACACTTCCTAATCTTTTGGCTTCACATATCGATGTTTTACCTATTTAAAATAACAACAAGAAACTAAAAGTACTTTCATGGGACGTGAACCCATCACATAGTGATTCCCACTTTCATTTGTAAGCTAGCGGGATCGAATCAATTGAAATTTAATATCTTGCTCAAGTACATATATTATTATAAGTAAATAAGTAAGAAGGGAGTAACAAAACCCCGGAACTCACTATTTATACGTTTTTGGAGTTCTTAAAATAAAAAAAAATATATCATCTCCAGCATAACCACCATACTTCTCTGAATATAAAAAAATTGACCTTTTTGCAAAATATATCATTGTTTAGTTTAAATAAAATCAAAGGGAATAAATTAAATTTGTATTGCTTCTTTTACAGACGTTCTATTTGAGAATTACTATATAAACTTACACTCTTTATCTTCGCATATATTCACACAAGCTTCTGTTTGGACACATCCACAGTTGTCCTCCTGTGTACAATTTTCACGTTTTCTCTGTCTGTACCCGGTTTCACAAGATGCTGATGTGGAACAGATTGTCCATGTACTCCATGGAGGTAGATATGGTTCATCTGCAATTAAATAGTACATATTGTTCATAATATGCACTGTTTTACTTTCAGAATCTAAAAGTTAAGAATTATCAGTCAATTGATTTCAGTTTAAATTATAAGGTTGAATAGTCATGCAAAATGTCAATCACTTAAAGAACTTGTTTTAGATATTCTTAAAAAATTTTCCAAGAATACAATAATGAATAACGAATTATTTAGTCTCGGTTATTATTTTGCAAAAGTAATAAATTATGTTCAAGATATGCACTTATTATGACGTTTGAGAGCCAGTGTTCTTTTTCTGTGTTATGTAAACTATATGGACCTACCTTCTTGTTTTTGTTCTTCATTTCTTTTTTGACCAGCATAAACTTTCAAACTATACAAGAACTAAGGTGTATCTTTTAGCTTTCAAGATAGGTGTAAAACAGATGCAAGCATTAGCAAGATAAATCATAAAATTTTTATACTCACAAAAGCAAGACAATGTATTACACGGTTCAGATTCTTGTTTGAAAGGTGGACATTCTCTGTATGCTACAGGATCTCCTATCAGAGTCTTATTTCTGTGTTTCAGTCCATTTCCACAAACTTTTGAGCACTCACTCCATTCGCCAATTTCATAGTTACAGTCTAGATTAAAAAATATATATTCGTAAACATTTTATAATTATACATATCTATCATATTACATGTTTTTGATTACCTATAAAAGATAACAAATGTCATATGATATGACTATTGCATAGAATTGAATTTTTTATGCATTGAAAGATTGAAATATTGAAATAATTTGCAATGGCAGAAATTTTATTCATGATACTCTTTCAAAAAAAACGACTTGAGTTGAGTTGAGTAATGGTATTTAACGTCCCAGTCAAGAATATTTCATTTCTACCGAGACGTCGCAAGATATGGGCGAAAGTGCAGAGATTTTGCCTGTGCGTTGCCCTGATGGCATTAAACATCAGGGTTCTTTATCGTGCTACGCCTACCGTGACACATTACTTCGTTTATTTTAAGTTCCCATCCGAAAGAACCATGACTTTCATTTCGTAATGCCAAGTGCTTGGCGAAAGAACAGTCACTACCTATTTTCAATTCTTGGGCCAGACCCGGTCGGGGTTGAAACCCACGACCTCCAACTTACGGAGAGAAAACTGAGCTACCGCAGTGGTAGGAAACAATGTGAAAAAAAATGTGAATTTCGAATAAAAATTGAAAATGCTAAGTGTATTCTTTATTCTGCCCTTTTTTGTTTATTTCTTCAAAAAGTTCTATTAACATTTATATGATAAATACATTGTCATCAATAAAAATTTAAACACTTTTTAAAAACTTACTACATTGGCCAATTTTGCAGACAACTTCTCCAAGCTCACATGAGCTGAAATAAAAAAGTTAATTGAAATGAGTACTTTTTGGCAGACATGTAATAGATTGAAAATGTATGTTAGTTTACTCACAGTATGACATTATTGCCTTTTGAAGCCTTTAGACGTGTAAGAATTAGAGACACGAATTGTGAGTTTCAAAGGGATTTGCTATTATATACAACTCATTTTAAAAAAGGGTACTTTGTTTAGCAAAGACCTCAATACAAGTAATTAGTAGTAATTCAAATTTCTTACGCTTTAAATTATTATTACTATTACTTTTGGCTTACTTATGTCTTGTTATTTCTAGCATTATTAAATTCTTCTTTGGTTATTTCTTAAAAAAAGAAATATTTGTGTCTGTTTTAAAAGTTATGACAATAAGACATTGGAAAAATCGTGTTTTTTATTTACGAAATACCAAATCCTTTTATTTTTCGCTTACCAATTGTGACAAGCCACATGTACAACCACACCTTTTTCAATGCTGTCTCCAATATGGACTACTTCGTCATAACTTGTTGGACCATTATCTATGATTCCGTCTTTTTCAATCCAACCGACTTTTGAGTTTGTTGGTTCAGCACCAAACTGATTGGTAAAAGCTTCCTTACTAAACACGCACTGTTTAGGTACTGAATTTGAAAATATTGTATAATATGAATAAGTCATAAAAGTTGGAAAACTTTTATAAGAAGCTTTATTTTTTTCCAATTCTTCTGCTGTACTTTGTAAAACAAAAGGAACTCGAGTGATTTAAAAAAGAAACAACATAAAAGCCATACCTACTTGTATTAAAATCTGACCGAGTGAACATCAATCTTGGAAAGAAAAGTATTTGTAATCTGAAAGTATTTGCATTAGATCATCCGACCAGTAATAAGGAAAATAATTATACTGAGTCGATAATAGGATAGAGACGTTAACAAATTTAAATGTTTACATATAAAATGTTTACATGTAAAAGCCTAACCTTCGGTTGATGGTAGTACTCTTGCTGTTGTCATGGTTACGGATATTGTCATGGGTGTTGTTACTTCCATTGTAGTTGATGGTATCATCAGAGTCGTAAATGTCGGAAACGTCATTATCTTCGGTGTTGGTGAAGTAGTGGATGGTAGTGTTTTTGAAGTTTTGGGCGTTTCTGTCGACGATGTAGATGAAATGGTTAGTTGTGTACTTGATATCGTTTCAGTTGTCGGTAATGGCGAAGGTGTCGGCGGAGATGTTAATTTCGCTGTAGTTATCTTCGATACAGTCGTCGGCTTTGGCGAATTGGTTGGCGACTTAGTAGATGCTGTCGATTTTGAAGTTGTCGTTGCTGCTCAGGAAAATATAAAATGTATTATAGAAATTATATTGCAAAGTAAGTCAGTTAAGATTAAAAAATAATAATCAGCTGTCGACGGAATCGTAGATTGCCATGTTTAATTGAATCAGTTTTATCTCTGTTTTCCTACCAAAACGCTATTCCTATAACATAAATAATTAATCTTTAGGTCATATGCAATAGGCTGTATGTTGTGTGCAAGGATGTAACATTATTTGTATGGAATTTGTTGCAACAAAAACATCTTGATACTATTTTCACTCACTGTGTTTCATTTAGGAAACAAAAAGCAATTCACAAAGCCAACTTGTCATTCGCATGTACCGTCAAGTAAAATGTTTTGTTAGCAACTCGTTTTCAGATTACTTTGACGCAACCCTTGTGTAAAAACAAGGCCGTGTTTTAAGCCCGCTGTTCTTTTCCATATATATTAATAAGCTGTGTACTTTAATATGCTAAGGCAGTGAGGTGTTCAGCTATCCCCTGATATTACAGAAATTTTTATGTTAATATTTGCTGATGACATTGTTATGGTCTCAGATACTATATTAGGCATACAAAAGCAATTGCTTGTATTAGAAAATTATTGCAAATTATTGCAAAGAATATTTCTTGAAAGCAAACCTTGAGAAACCAAAATTGTTATTTTTGGTAAAGTTGGTAGATTATGTTAACGTGAAAAATGGTTATATAATGGTGTAGAAATAAAAATAACAAATTCTTGTACATACCTTGGTATAAACTTAACAAAACAGTTATCTACGGTAAATATGGTAAAACCATTAGCCCCAAAAAGTAAGAGGCTGGTAATAAGTATATTAAAACAGTAAGTAGTCTAGGGAACCTGCCATTTAATACTTTTTTTTAAATAAACTTTTTGATACCAAGATATATCCAGTGATATTGTATGGTTCAGAAGTGTGGTGATATCAAATACACGATGTGTTAGAAAGAGTTCAGATATATGCATGTAAACGTTTTCTTACTGTTGTTATAAATGCTGTTAACTCTATAACTTAAGCAGAATGTGGTAGGTTACCCGTATATATTGTCACTTTTAAACAAGTAATTAAATATTGGTTTAAAATACTCAGCATGAGTATAAATAGATATGTTAGGAAATGTTATGATATGCTTTGTTATCTAGATACTTAAGGATATAATAACTGGGTCTCCAAAGTTAGAAATATACTGTGTTCTAAAGATTTTGGTGAGGTATGGTATTATCAGGGGGTAGGAAATAATGATGTTTTATGGAATTTTCGCACTCAGGCTTAAAGATATATTTTTACAAACCTGGTAAAACGATTTGTTTAATAAACCAAAACTTTCCACATACAGAAGTTTCAAACATACTTATCATAGGGAAATATATTTTGATATAATTAAGATTAATAAGTTTAGACACGCACTTTCGATTTGAAAATGAAAATATATTACTTAATCTCGGCATGTACATTTTCTATGCATTTCAAATGAGAAATGGTAATTAAGAATATGTAGATTTATGTAATTGTTTGCATGCTTTTTACAAGATTATATGTCATGTAACGATAACACGCGATCAAATGTGGACTGTATGTGATATATGCCATGGGCTGGAGGCCCAAAAGCAATAAAGTATAATAATAATAGTCATATATTATTCTACTCGTTACAAACGGTGTCGATCAAAATATCTATTTTATTAATAAAATAAAAGCAACTACGATTGATGCTCGAAATTACAGATAAAATAATAGTTTTTAGGTAGCATTGTTGTCCCGTAAATTAGCTAGAGAAATAAGGTGTAAAATGTCAAGCGTTAAAAAATATTCATATAATTTTAAAATAAAATAAATTATTTTAAAAAACAATTATAACTATTCCTATTTTTCAGCTATAATAATAATTGTTATATATATATATTTATTTCAGTCTTACCTGGATTATAACAGGCTTGTATGGTTACTCCGCTGATGCTTGGTGAGCCATATCCTGTAGGAGTAAAATAAAAAATGACGCTGTTCACCATTTTTCCATTGAGCTTGAAATGGATGACTTCATGAACGAATCCAGCAGTCACTTTCTGTAAAAAAAATAAATGCTTAGAAAATGTATACTCAAGTTGTTTTACGATACAAATGTCTATAAGACACTATTAAAAAGGTACACATGTTTCAAAAATATAAAACAAATTAAAAATCAAATTTCAACGATATCAAACCTTAAAACTTATAACATGTTTCAAAAAACATAAAATAAATAAGATAAAATTCCCACATTATACTCTCAAACTCGAGATATTTTTTTTATCTTTCGACAATATCGTTGTACCTTTTAGATATTTACACCGTATGAAGTGTATCCTATTTCGACTTACCTTTAAATTCGTGTCTATTTTTCTACTATTGACTTCAACAAATACGTGTATGCTGTCGATATCTTTCACTTTCATTGTGATATTAAAGATTCTTGCTCCGTTAATACCAGCGGTAACAGGGGTATATTTAATGTAGGGATTGAAATCCATCCAATCTGGTCTCCATGACGTTAGTGGAATATTGTCAAGCGAATCTCTGGCTTCTTTTTGGTTACTCGAGCTTTCAACATTGACAGAGTCGGTGGATGCGTCAATCATTTTAATATCACATTCTGAAATTCGTAAAAGGATTGTAGTTTTATTATTTCGCATAACTACTTACATCATCAAAAAAAGCAACGTATGTCTTATCTTCGGGTTATCGACTCAAATGCATAAAACATTGGTTGCTAAATGCCATAAATGGCGATAAAGATAATCCAATAAAATAGATACTCACGAATAGATGTAGTTGTAACCAGTGGTGTTGATGTGATCAATGGTGTGGTTGTCGCTTGCGCAGTGCTTGTGCTCATCATGGTTGTAGTTGGTGGCGTTGATGTCCCTACTTGCGTTGTTGAAACCGGCGGCATAGTCGTCGGAACGGTTGTCGATTGTGCAGAGCTTGTGCTAACCACGGTTGTGCTTGGTGGCACTGAAGTCTCCACCTGTGTTGTGGACACCGGCGGCATGGTCGTTGGCACGGTTGTCGAGTGTGCAGAGCTTGTGCTCACCATGGTTGTGGTCGGTGGCGTTGACGTCTCTACTCGCGTCGAGGACACCGGCGGCATAGTCGTCGGAACGCTTGTAGGTTGAGCAGAGCTTGTGCTACCTATGGTTGTTGTTGGTGGCGCTGACGTCTGCGTCTGTGTTGTTGACACCGGCGGAATTGTCGTCGGCACGGTTGTCGATTGTGCAGTGCTTGTGCTGACTGTAGTTGTGGCTGGTGTTGTTGTCGTCACTTTTTCCGTTGTCGACACCGAAGTTGTTGGCGGCGTAGTAGATGTTGTCGGTTTTGAAGTTGTCGTTGCTGCTTAGATAAAAAAATATTGTCTCAATTATTTTTTGTATTGGTATTCAAATTAAACTTTCTTGAATTAATAAGCTGTCGACAAAAATGTAGATTACCATGTCACGTTGTATCAACATAAACAAGTTTTTGCGACATAACCAGGTAGCTGTAAACATCATAGATAAATCTACATCTAATTCCATATTTGATAATCAAGGTTTGTCTAAGTTATGTGCATTCATTAATACGGCACTTGTAGCGTGGTTTAGATTACTAATACACTTTCCTGTAACTTTTCAAACCACGCAGTCTACGAGACTACTTTGAAAAAAAAAAACAAGAATTACTAACAGGTAGGATACATTTCTTTCCCGCGGTCGTATCTTTAGAAAGAAGGAGACAAATGACACAACAAACTTGTTCCTTAAATTCTATCCAATTTGATTCAAACTGTTATTATTTTTATTGTTGTTTTTATTATTATTAAAACTATTATTATTATTTTTATTATTATTTTGTATAGGTTTTACCTGGATTATAGCAAGCTTGTATGGTTACTCCGCTGATACTTGGTGAGCCATATCCTGTGGGAGTGAAATATAAAATGACGCTGTTCACCTTTTGTCCATTGAGCTTGAAATGGATGACTTTGTCAACGAATCCTTTCGTCACATTGCTGTAAAAGATTCCAATCATTTGCATACAGTATAGATTAAACATGTTCCTACAGATGAAAAATATTTTCAACGACATCAAATCGCTGACAGGTTTCGCTAAATACATGTATTAAAGTAATTTTGTTACTTCGGTTTCGAAAATACTTGCGAAACTGTGTAACAGTCATATCTTATTAAGTCTAGTCCATTTAAATGTTCTAACTCAAGTTAATACATTGCTAATTTTCTACAGTACATTAGATAACATGTATTCTATCGTAAGACAGTCTAAAATGATCAAGTTGAGAATATTTGATGTTGGCAGTAACACAGATCATCCTGATGATACTTGTTATCTCAGTCTTATAGCAATTGTTACTCATAAAACATAAACGTTTTATTTTCGACTATATAAACCAAACTTGTTTCTGATGAATTTTAAGTTATTTTAGTTGTAAGTCTATAATTATCAATGTTTTGGAGATGAACTTTTGCTAAATTCAAATAAATGTTTTCAACTAAAAACCTTTAATGTAGTTAGACTTACTTTTAAATTCGTGTCTATTTTTCTACCATTGACTTCAACAAATACGTGTACGCTGTCGACATCTTTCACTTTCATTGTGATATTAAAGATTCTTGCTCCGTTAGTATCAGTGGCAACAGGGGTATATTTAAGGTAAGGATTGAAATCCATCCAATCTGGTCTCCATGATGTTAGTGGAGTATTATCTAAAGACTTCCTGGCTTCTTTTTGATTACTCGAGCTTTCAACATTGACAGAATCGGTGGATGCGTCAATCATTCTGATCTCACATTCTGAAATTCGTAAAAGGATTGTAGTTTAATTATTTCGCATAACTACTTACATCATCAAAAATAGCAACGTATGTCTTATTTTCGGTATATCGATTCAAATGCATAAAACATTGGTTACTAACGATGATCTTTTTTCTGGTGGCGTGGTAGCAATTACAGTGGTGGCTATGAAGGTATGATTACTCTAATAAATATATATTACCCAATGCTATTTTACTTGTTCTAAAACATGGTATTGGAAATTTTCATAATAATCACCACCGATGTACAAATACAAATTCAAAACAATAGAAGTTGATGTATCATGATATATGTATGGCTAAATGCCATAAATGGCGATAAAGATAATCCAATAAAATAGATACTCACGAATAGATGTAGTTGTAACCAGTGGTGTTGATGTGATCAATGGTGTGGTTGTCGCTTGCGCAGTGCTTGTGCTCATCATGGTTGTAGTTGGTGGCGTTGATGTCCCTACTTGCGTTGTTGAAACCGGCGGCATAGTCGTCGGAACGGTTGTCGATTGTGCAGAGCTTGTGCTAACCACGGTTGTGCTTGGTGGCACTGAAGTCTCCACCTGTGTTGTGGACACCGGCGGCATGGTCGTTGGCACGGTTGTCGAGTGTGCAGAGCTTGTGCTCACCATGGTTGTGGTCGGTGGCGTTGACGTCTCTACTCGCGTCGTGGACAACGGCGGCATAGTCGTCGGAACGCTTGTAGGTTGAGCAGAGCTTGTGCTACCTATGGTTGTTGTTGGTGGCGCTGACGTCTGCGTCTGTGTTGTTGACACCGGCGGAATTGTCGTCGGCACGGTTGTCGATTGTGCAGTGCTTGTGCTGACTGTAGTTGTGGCTGGTGTTGTTGTCGTCACTTTTTCCGTTGTCGACACCGAAGTTGTTGGCGGCGTAGTAGATGTTGTCGGTTTTGAAGTTGTCGTTGCTGCTTAGATAAAAAAATATTGTCTCAATTATTTTTTGTATTGGTATTCAAATTAAACTTTCTTGAATTAATAAGCTGTTGACAAAAATGTAGATTACCATGTCACGTTGTATCAACATAAACAAGTTTTTGCGACATAACCAGGTAGCTGTAAACATCAAAGATAAATCTACATCTAATTCCATATTTGATAAACAAGGTTTGTCTAAGTTATGTGCATTCATTAATACGGCACTTGTAGCGTGGTTTAGATTACTAATACACTTTCCTG